>JAQFYT010000320.1:0-28152 GCA_034694925.1 Ceratophysella denticulata
ATATTTGGGCCGTGAATAGCTTGTTAGCTGCGCGGGACTCAGACGAAGAGTTTGACGTATCAAACTTTTTTGTAACCTTACCCACTGTCGAGGAGAAGGCGAACATACGGACGGACAGACGGACAGACGGACACTCCAAATTATATAGTAGATGAACTAGTCTTGAATATTTTATTATATTTCATTTTTGGCATTTTATGTTGCGTTTGTTTTTGGAAATGTTAAGATAAGTTTTTATACTTTTTTCATCACAAATTTATTTAATTGGGAAAGGAGTTATCTCTTTGTGCTAAAATGTACAATAATACTAAGCTGATCGTATCAGGATTTGGCGTCTATAATTTTCGAGTCTTGGAATTCCCATCAACGGGAAGTTAATCTTAGGTTCAGTTGGTCTTATTCAAAGTAATATTGGTTTAAATCAGTAAAAAAGGTTGTTTAAGTTTCCGGATTTCTTGGACAGAATCCGAAAATACGTATTCTACACTGTAACCATAACTGAATTTGAAATTAAATTTGCAACACAAAGTAACAATTCTTCATAGTTTTCTTCAACTGTAATAGTGTAACAACCATTACGGATTTATTTAGCTCTTCTCATTAAATTTTTCCAATGAGGGCTTATAAAAGCATTTGCAGCACTTTCGGACGTAGCATAGTTAATGTAGGCGGTTTAGTAATAGGATATGTATATGTGTCTAGAAATAAAATCAGGACTCTCCCACTAGCCGCGGCTTAGTCGAACGCGGTGCGTATTTAAAACACATATCCCTAAAAACGTCTTTTATTCAAAAATATATCTGACTTCAATTACCAAAAATTGAGAATCAGTTCAGCTTTTCAAGCGTTAGGATTTTGATAACTTCCACGATGATAACCAGGAGATTTTCAAAATTGGCTAGTAAGATTGATCTCGAATTGACTCTTCATGGCGACGCCCACAAGGAACAAGGGAAGATTTGGGCAAAATGGTCATACCGAACTGCCGAGTTGCTTCTCACAATGGGCTACTACTTTGGTTCGATTCCGGTATACTGGAATCGTCGAGAAAACAAGATGGAAAGGATCAAGTCCCGGTGTGATAAAATTCGTTGGATTTGCACAATCTGGTTGACCTTATTGATTCAAGTAGTTCTCATGGTCACGTATTTTGCCGACATGTATTCTTCTGATAATGCGGTGTTGTTCTTGTTGAACTCCGTAATGCGGGGTATATACGCTATTTTGTCAGCATTTGCGATGCTGTTTCATCTTCACACAGCTTGGAAATACAAGGAATTTGTATGTTTCATAAATGCTGGTGCAAGCTACTATGAAGCTTTTCAGAGTACGTTTTAGCTGATAATTATCGCGCCAAATAATTAAAAAAAAACAAGTAACCGTTTTATTTAGATAAATATGCTACCGAGGAGGAATGGAAATGCACAACTTTTGAAGATGCGCTGAGTGGAATCATAAAGTTCTTCTTCTTCATTGGAACAGCATGGTTAAATCTTACGACAACAGGATTGTACTTACTTAAATGTGAAGCGCATTTCTTAGCTCCATTATTCCCGATTTGTGGCCAGACTTTTTCCACCGTTTGGTCAATACCGACGACAGTTTGTCTAATGTTTGCTCAAATCTGGTTTCAGCAAATACTGGCGGCATCAATAATTCTGTATATCGATTTATTCGCAGCCGTTGTTCTGGTGGGCCACTACATGGCATGTGAAA
Organism: Ceratophysella denticulata; assembly: GCA_034694925.1. Classification (NCBI taxonomy): domain Eukaryota; kingdom Metazoa; phylum Arthropoda; class Collembola; order Poduromorpha; family Hypogastruridae; genus Ceratophysella; species Ceratophysella denticulata. Next base: position 1,717 of record JAQFYT010000320.1, read on the forward strand.
TGGTGTATGTACCCTTTTTTTCAATATCTATACTCATTCATTCATCACTTCTGGGCACATATTTATCTGTAAAAATCATTTAAGGACTTGTTCATTTCTGATCAAATAATAATGGTAGAACAATATTCCTAACCTATTGCCAGCGATCGCCGGGCGGCTTGGAGAAGATTTATGACATGTTTGTGTATGAATTAGTTATGCGGCACGGCAGTTTCAAAATTAATAAAGATTGTTAAAATTGAACAATATGTGATCATGGCCGCACCGCGAACCGTGAGGGTTCGAACTTCATGGCACCTTACTTTCTGTCCAAAAAATAGGCGATTTTTACGCGCCATACAATAATTTGCGCGTACCTTCTTAATATTTCCTTTAACCCACCTTTCATGTTATATTCACACTGTATATCTATATTTCTGCCGCAAGTACTCATGTCCAACTATTTGCTATTCCTCAGGGATTATACAATAAAGAAACGCAGGACAACGAGATTGCTTCTCAAAGAAGATCATTGGTATCGTAACTACAACAGTCTCCATTTGATTGTTCTTCAGCTCAATGGATGTATTGGAGAAGTATTTATGCCTGTGCATATGCTTTTGGTCTCGATTGTAACTGCTCTTACCTTATTTGTGCTTGTTGAGTATTCAAACAAACTCGGGATTTTGTTTGCATTGCTTTTTGTCATGGTGCTCGCACTCCTGGCAGTCTACTACGTGTTTCTGATTGGTCGAGGATCCAGTTTTAGTGATGAACTCGAGTCTGCGTTGTTTTTCAGAAGATCTACTTTGAACACGAAGTACCTGAGAACGCTCCATCGGTCGTGCATGCCGGTTCGACCGGCAGTGGGAATATTTTTTCCACTTAAAGGTCGAACTGTGGGAACAATGCTGTCATCCAGTTTGAATCTTGCTGTTGATCTCATGCTAACAGCAGGTGGAATATGAGTATATGCAGTCCAAGTCGTCAAAAATGTATGTGGACATTGAAGAATTCAGATCATACATGCAAAATATCACGTTTATAATATATCTAGTACATAGCTACATAGGTTCAAGTTCAGTACTTCAATTACATCTGTTGGTTGTGGTTTATTCTAAATTATGTCAATTGTGTCAATAAATCATCAAGTGTATGAATTTTTTGGTTGACGATACATTTCATGGTAGATTTGGTCATAACGCGTACAAAACTTGTATCTATTTTCAGAACATATTTACACTCAGAGGTAAACTGATTACCATAATTACTTCTATATCATATATTTTATTGACAGACTTCATGTGCATTGAATTCAATTTTAGGAATTAAAGGATGGCAAACTGAATCTCATTATTTCGATTTCGGCACGTTTGCAACATTTCCAGTTCATTTTCAACATTAGATAATAATTGGCTTTGCTCCATCCGGTAAAATGAATGAAGTGGAGTGGTCGAAGTCTCTTGGTCCTGGTTTGGGAGTAGAACTTTCAGCAGCATCAGTTCCCAAACTCATCAATCCCGGAAACTGTGTTAGAATGTCAGCTACATTCGCTTCATCCTCTGGTTCTGAATCCGCATTTGACTGGTATTCGATGCCAGCAGCACTTGATTCAACGTCTTTGGTGACTTGATTCCAACCTATAGACAATGGCAAACAAATCCGATAAGCTGAACGGGATAATTATAATATTGTAAATGAAACAATTGTCCTAATTGGTTGAGGAATACGCAATATACAAAGAATACAGTATACAATAGTACACACCACGGCCGTAGTCAGGTCCTCTCCGTTGATACAAATCGTCAATAAATCCAGTTCTCATTTTATCCGAAAATGCTGCGACGTGGGCTAGAAGAACGACTCTGCTCCGACCTTGCTCCACATGGCAGCGGTTGTAGATTTTATGGTAATCCGTGCCACTGGATCTCATGGAGCGCACTGGTGTCCGAGTAGATCCTCCCCAACAGATCTCATCCTCAGGGCTGCCATGAACTACATAGGATTTTGCTCCAAAATGATTAATGTCAAAGGGCTGGCAGGTTTCAACACTTGCTGGACAGAGACCCTTGTCAATGGCATCAAAGTAATGTCGCATGTACGTAGTCTTCACATCATTCCCCAGCATGAAACCACAGTCAAATCTTTCTGCAAACACATTTTCAGGAAACATTCCCCCAAAGTACACGCTGTCAATCACCCACCATGGCTTCGTATCATCAGCAGCGGCAGGATTCAGGATTTCGAACAATGCGAGGGATTGTTCTCCAAGACCGTCAACACGCATAACACTCTCCCATTTCCCACCAATGTCGGGAATGCTATTGACTGAAAATCCAAATTCAATGTCGAACACATTGAGTTTCCTATGAAAGCGACCGGCTCTGATGAATTCCAGGACTTGAGACCGTTGTTGCATTATTCCAATTCGATTCACAAATCCCATTTTGAGTTCCTCCAAGTTGATCATTTTCTTAAGGAACCGTACTCCGTCAAACTCCTCGTCAGTGCCAAATGTAGTTTCGAATACCTTTAGGGTTGACGGTAGACTGTTGATATTTTTTAGTACAAACTTCAGAGTTGGGTCATCCACCACGGTTGCCAGCCCTTCTTCACATCCACAGGATCGGCATTGGCCGCAAGCCGAGACTGGGTGGTACACAGCCTTCCGTCCTCGACGTCGCTGCAGGAATCGAAGTACTTCGAGACAAGGATTCTCGGCTAAGAGCTTCAAATCCAGTTCCAAGCTCCCATACCCACGTTCGAAACCTTCACTCTTGATTGTAACGTACTTCAAAGTCCTGTGATTATTCCGGAAGAGCGTTGTTACAAACGGAGGCAAACAACCAATGGGGAATTCGGAGTATTGCAAAAATACTTCTTCCAGATGAACTTGAGACTTCAATAGGTCTATCCAGATTCGGCTTTTGGGTGGAACCGTGTGGATGTGAGAATAATAGACTGACTTCAGTTTGCCCTGGATCCCTTTCAGCTTCTTGGCCTCATCTCTGATTTCAGGTGGAACAGTGGTCTCCATTAAGAATGATGGGAGAATCAACTTTTGCAATGTATTTGCATGCTTTACAACAAACTTGAAAAGATCCGTGTACTGGAAACCGGAGTGCGTTCCCAAGGATAACATGAGATTCTTCAATTTATAGCTCACAATGGAGTTCAACAAGAACAAAACGTTTTTTGCGGCTCTCTCACTCAGCATGGTATACGCATAGTTGTCCGGCGCTTGGTGAGGAGGCATCCAAATGTACCTTGTGTGAACGGCAAAGACAAGTTGGTTTACAGCTTGCGTAAGGGTACCGGAAGCCAATACAAGGTGCAATTCTTTGAGATTCGGGAACGTGCAGATGACTTTGGGATCCATATCTTGATTAAAGGTCTGGGAGATGAGCGAAGTTCCGTAGAAATGTAATTTGCTCAAATTGAGCCAGTGATTTCCTTGAAATAGGTTGCTTGAAATGAACATATGATTGACATATCCAGAGAAAATCAAAGTCTTAACATCTTCTAGTGTTAGCGTGAGCCATGCTTCATTTTGGCAACTCAAATATTTTATGTTTGCTTCTTGGATTATGATTCGACCCACGAATTCAAGTAGATCAACGTTTCGATCATCAACAACTATGGCCAATCCTGAGTTTTCGATTTCAAATTTCCAACGGGAACACACTCCGCGGCATTCTCGACGGGTTGGAACGTCACAGAACGACAGGATACGCTCCAATACCTGTAAAGTTATTTTACTGTGTAGAATTGCCAAGTTATTTTTTAAAAACATTGTTTTATTTTAACTTCCACATAATAATATATTGGGATAACAATGATTACACATTATGCATTTCGTGAAATTGGTGTGATGAAGTAAGTGGAAGGGTTGCCAGAATTCCGATTGAATTACCCCTCTGGATGGCAATACTAATTCTTTGGGTCAGGAAAAGCCTTGATCTGGGTTCACCGGTTGCGTTATGGATACAACAATAACTAATGGATTGCCAAGTTATTTTTTGGGTAGTAGTATTTGTTTCTACTGTGATCAATATCAAATATAACTGATGCATGATAAGATCAAGTCCGCGCGCTTGTAAATTGTCTAACTATACTCACCAAATCCGGAATATCCTCCATTATGCTACTCATATTAGGAATGCAATTTAACCAATTTCGAACAGTTCCAGTATAGAAATGCTTTACTCGTTCTCATTTATTCAAGTTGAATATTTAACTAAGTTCGATTTATGCGTTTTGATTCATCTTGCAATTGTTTGTATGGAGGTATAAAACAAAATTGTGGGTTTCCAAGGTACTTTAACAATTCTAGAATATTGCTAACTTTTAGTATCGGAGGACCCAATTCCTACTGTGCAGTTTGGAATAACTTTTAATTCCACTTGGATTAGCTAGGTAAGAATTCTTAAAATCCATAATTTCGTAATTTGAGATAAACTAAAGCTTAAAATGGTGGGTTCTGCAAGAGTTGATATTTCTGGACTTGTTGGAGACCTAAAAAACGGAACAATGCAGCAGCCTCATATGACCTGGAGCGACCTACTGTTAATAACAGGCATAACCTTGGAGTTTGTAATTAATAGCTGTCAAATGCGTGAGGTTGTTTCACCGATCCATCATACTCATAGTTCGCAAAGCAAAAGATGTAACGAAATCTCGTAAGATAATCTAACAATCCGTAAAATAGTTCTGGAGAAGTTCTGGAGCTTAGGTTAGCTTATTAAATGCTCAATACCGTTTTTTTACTTATGAATTCCGGTGTGGTATGGATTAGTCTTGCGGATCCTTTTATTTGGTATAATCGGTAACTCAGGTTCTGGCTAATTTGAGCAATATCAGAATTAAGTAGGTGTTTGCATAATTAAAAATCTAAAATACATGTCACAATTAATGATCCAAATTAGAGCTTTCAATAAATACGAAAACCCGGTTGAATATATACGCTGCATTATGCCTATTTCGCGAATAACAATGTTATCAAACAATTCGGTTTCAGTGAAATTTTATTGATGACTGCAGAATATCAGAGACGATTTCACAAGAAATTCCAATGAAGAAACAAATATGTATTTTACACAAGAAATCATTATTCTGTTTCCAGGTTATTGGTTCAAATGATGGTATTATCGAACTCAACCTATAAATACTCCGCCAGCAAGGCCCCCGAGAAGTCCATTCAGCCCGCCAAAAAGTCCTCCCACAACTCCACCAACTGTACCTACTAGTCCACCGATGACTTTGTCGAGAACTCCTCCCAAGCCTAGCACGAGATCGCCAACACCACCCAGGAGGGTAGCGACAGCGGCCGCAATATTATTGACACTAAGGCTCAAATCTTGACCTAACTGAGTGACAAGACCCAGAACAGCCTTTTCTGTGGTGTTGAGTGCAGTTGCGATCTTTGATGCCAGTTTGGTAGCGGTTGCATTAAGGGCCGTAGTATTGTGTAAATAATTACCAAATGACAATAATTGGGTATTGAGCTTATTCAAGAGATCCTTGGCTTCCTGTTATTGACAAATATGAACGGCATTTCAGTCAAACAATCACTGTATTTACTCAATATTAATACGAATCATTTACTGAGTATCAAGGGTAAGTACCTGGATATCCTTCTGAGCCAGTGCCTGAAGTAAGTCAACCAGGTCAATAACGCCATCCTTGCTTTGGGTTTGGAGGTCTGTGATAACGTCAACCAAGGTGGAAGTGGCGTTCTTCAGTTTGTCCTGGAGTTTCACTACGGCGTCTTTGGTTTTCTTGCCAAATCCAAGAATGAATGTATCGGCCTTTTCCGCAATCTTCTGCAAAGTCTCATTAAGAAACTTGGTTACGTTCTTAAAAACTTCTTTCTGGATTGCCTTTAGGTCCTCTATGTCTTTCTTGACTTTGTTGATAGCATCTTGAATTTGTGCCTTTTTCTCTTGGACATCGGCCTTGATTGTGTCCAATGCCTTGGTCAATTTTTCCTTTAGCTCGGCGCCAATGTTGTTAGTTTCATTTTGGACAGCTGCTCTCAGCGTATCCAAGTATTGGACTAGTTGCTCAACCTCGTTGCCCACGTTTTCTGTAACGTTGCCAACGAATTCTTTGGTGATGTTCTTCAGAAGGTTAAGGTTTCCCTTGACCTGTGCTATGGCATCAGCGAGTTGTTGAGTATCGACTTCGATGTTGATGTAAATTGAGAGCGCAAGGACAGCAGCGTCGTCTCCTGTGGTCGTGTTGGAATTGGAAGGCTCAGGAGCAGGAGATACCTCTGCTTGTCTTACAGATTTGGCCAAAGCAGAGGGAGCCAGGAGTGCGACGGCAAAAATTGCCACGATTGCAACAATAGCTTTGGAAGCCATGATTTCAATCGGCGTTTTTTTAATTAGAAATTTGAGTTGGTAAGAGCAAGTAACTTGCCGGAGTAGATGAATATTCAGGAGAACTTGGAGCGATATTTATACCAAAAACACACGCGTCCAGTTGGGTTTCGAAATAATCTTGACATTGTTCTTCAAAACCTCAAGCAGTTTCGATCTGGATCAAACTATGGATCAATTTAAATCTTTGTAAAATCCAACAGTTACCCATTATTGTTTTCTGTGACGCAAATGCAGTGCATATATCACCGACTCTGCATTCAAAAATGTTGGTCAAATTATGTTCAGTGCATGTGAGCTCTAAACCAGAACACTGCTTTCCAATTTCCAGAATGTTTTTTCAGTTGCAGCGAATAAAACTTTCAATGCACATAAACAAAACAAAGCTTACATCCATAATTCGATTATGAATACTGAGAATTTCATCTGTTCCACACATGCTCTATGTAAAATTATTTTTAAATACTCTGTTGCGCAACCTGTGTAAATATCAAAAATGCTACATGTGCACAACAAACAATTAAGTATTACAAACTAGACAACTAGAACACATTGTGCAAGCATGTTTCAAGAAGCCCTTTGCACTTCTATTATTGAGTTTCCATTATTAAACTCTGAATAATTAATACAATTATTTGAGATTCAGAGCTCACGTATGGTGCAAACGGGATTCTAATGTAAATACCACCGGAACATTTGCAGTTTTGTTTGTGGATCAGATTTGGTCCTATTCGAATGTCTGGACCACAAACTGGTCGGATGGAATTTTCCACGTAAAGATTACAATTGATTTAAAACACTATTATTGGCTACTCAGAGTGAATTTACCGGTGTCAGTAATTGTTGGGTAACTCAAGTACATACTTAAACATCTTTATATATTTAGGTACCATGAAATTATACTTCGCCACAGCAATCATCTTCGTTTTAGAAAAATCTTACATCTCCAATTATGGGTTATGACCTCGAAATTGACACGAAAGAAAATAGGTAATTGGGCTGAACTATGGTGGCATTCAGAGTGGAAGTATTAGCAAACGTGCGAAATTCGATACTAATTGTAATCAACAGTGAATCCAAACAGTTTCATGATCTGCAGAACCTACGTTGGTATTTCATATTGTATCACCAGCCACTAGAAGCATTTCGATAGAGCAATTGTTTCAACTGACTTAGGTATCCCTAACCAGATAACCAGAGACAGTATCTGGATGAAAATCGAACTTCGGTGTTTGGAACTTTACAATTTCTGTAGAGCATAGAACTGTCTCGGGATATGCTGAATGTTCAAACTGTAATTAAATGAATTCATTTGTGGGAAATGTTCTTAAGGTCGTTTAATTGAATATCGAGGTTTATCTTATGTGGTCATTCCAAGCCTTACTGCTTTATTGGACTCATCTTTCTTTTCCGCATTTTTCATTTTACCCAATGCTAGGCAAGGAAGACATTAATATGGTAACTTTCTTGAAAAAAAACTATTGCAGTAAGTATTCATATTTATTTTACAAAACTAGCTTTATTTTCCCTCCTGTACAATATAAGTAGGTACTGGGTACGTATTCTACAGCAGTATGCATATTATGATTTCTTGTTCCACCGTGACCGTGGTGTTTCACGTCAGCCTTCCTCGGCTGGAGATGCAGACTGGAAGCCTCTGAATCGTCTCACGCTGTGTTCATTACCATTCATGTAGAAAAAGGGTTGAATTGAGTAGCGTTGTACAATTATGATTATTATGATGAACCCTTCCTACTTGTCTCTCGTACTGAATTTGCCTTCACGCTCTCCAACTTGATTTCGAGTTCAGTATTCAGAAGACAATGTAATAAAAGACTTAATTCAAGTCATAATTTTCATATCCACAATTTTCGTATTTGGCTTCACGGCCCAGGAGTTCTTTGTTAATTTGATCCATTTGCTCCAGTGTTGTTGAGTTGGATTTAGTCAGCTGGACAAAATTCATTGTAATTTGTATTAGCCATGCATGGTGTTTCTTCTTTATTTACAAAGCATTGACAGAGTTTTCCGTCGACTCCCGGGAATGTAAATGGAGTCATGCAGATTTTATTTTAGGAAGTAAAATTGGAATTCTCAATTAACCTGTCACCGTGGAAAAGAAAAAGGAGGAGGACCGGAGCAAATTGTCAAGACGGGAGGTTGAATCAAAAGGCTTTTTATCTTTTGATCTTTTCGGGGCGTTAGCACGGATCAAAGAATCCCATTCCCACTTCGTCCAATTTGACGGATTGCAGAGATTGAAGATTGAAAATTAGGAAATAAAATCCATCAGCTAGCACAAACGCGTTGCTACACAGAATGACAAGGTACACCTCTAAATAAGTCGTGCATTTTTAGTTTCCAGGCATTTTATCGTAAACTAGCCTGCGCGACCATGGAAACCATGGCCCGTCACGTTGTCGCGTAATATTGTCAACCGTTTCTTTGCCCGCATTAATTCCTAGAAGTGTTTCAAACACCACCCTTTTAACTGTACACTAGCCTGCGTGGCCATGGCAACCATGGCCCGTCGCGTTGTCGCCCTGTAGTTGTTTATTGTTTATTTACTTTTTGAAAATTCTTTAAAATATCACACTCATACCGGGCCGCACGCACCACGCACGCACCACGCACGCAGGCACCCATACATGCACGCAGCTTCCTCCTATGTGGTTATATTTAAGATGTGTGTAATTGTTGGTATTTCAACGTGCCGGTGTGCACTACTGTGTTGATAGACTTGTTTACCGGACGTGACTGAAGCTGGCTCGCTCGCTCAGATTACGTGTAAGGATTTAAAAGTAAAGATACATCACCCGGACACATGCTTCTACAAATATTGCTATTTTGTACAGCTAAATCTCTTAGATAATTACATATTCCTTATACAGCAGTTGAATACATTTATCTATAATTGTAATATGATTGCCGGTTGCCCTGTACATATACCTTTAATGCCACCTAAAATGAGCATTGACTCGAAATCAAAATTTTTTTAAAGTAATCTGGTTCGATAGTATAGCATCAACTTAACCTAAATATTGGCAAATATTCAATCCTTGAACATCGGAGACTATTTACAGAACTTAAATATATTTCGAAATGTTTCAATTTTTACAAAGGTATTTGTACCGGTTTATTTGTGTTTGAGAGCGTAGAATATGCCTTAAACGGCCGCTGTGGTCATTAAGTTAACAAAATTATTTCTAGACCAAAATTAAATGCTCCTTGCGGATTTAATGGTGATTTAAATGGTACTATTCGAAATAGCAGCAAATTTTGATCTAGAATCAATTTTTTTTACCGACATGTAATTAGAATTTCATCTTCATAGCGGCCGGTTGAGGTATAAACTAAGCTCTTAAATTCAAAGATACCGTAAAGCAGATATTAAAATCCCAAACAAATATAGGTTTATTCATTTTCCAATATCGAAATGTTTAGAGTAGGCGCTATACATTATTTTAATGAACCTTGTATTAAATATTGCTCGAAATATGGTTAAGTGTTGCTTTAAATATCGAAATGACCTCTGAGTCCTGAATATGTAATATACCGCACATAGTACAGACAGATATTGTCCGTTACTCTTTAGCACAGAACATAAATAGCAGCAAGGACGATGGTCCTAACGAACTCCTACACTTTAGATTGCAAATGGACAGGAATAAACTACAACTGTTTGACGGCTGACCATTGTTGACCAACTCCAACACAAATGCCCAACGAAGGACCCAGTCTGTCCCGACCTGGAACAAATTGAGACATAAAGAGATCTGTTTGTGAGAAGTGAAAGTAAATCATCAAAACAACAATAGCAAATCAATGCTGTGTACAACTTCCAACGTCGTCTCCTTCGCGATTGGGCACTGTGTAGCTAATCAAGAATTTGATTCTTCCCTTAACCCAGCAACAACATTGGACTAACAATAGCATGCAATTGACCGACTATCAGTGCAGCTGTGATTTTGGAGTTTGTTGACAATTGACAATAACGGACGAATTTGCATTTATTTATGTTTAGCTGAGTTATAGATATGATGTACGAAATTAGAAATACGCATTATAAAACAATCAATGATTCAGCTCGTCGTCTCGAATTTGGCGTCACAAGGTTTCAAAGATTTTGAACTTGCTCAAGCAGACAGGGTAACTCTGAAATAGGGAAAATAACCCCATCCGTCCATGCGTACGTATATTTGTAGTCTCTGCGCCCTGAATTTCCGCCTGTTCTCTGTAACAAGGCTGGAGAAGTGGAAGAAGCTCCCATGGGTCCTCAATGAATTAGAAACAGTTAATAAATAAATCAGTGGCTTGTCACGAAGTATTAAGGAAGGCTCTTGGGGGATTCGGAGGGAGTCTTAGCTATTGTGCCGTATACGATCCGGACACACTCCTAGAAGAATGCAGAGACTTATATAAATCAAATAGGACATTATGCCTTATGGTTTCTCGGGTTGACGATTTGATAAAAGGTGTGCTGGAGGGGGGAAACTTGGTCTGATTTCCTCATAGTTTATAGATTTTGGTCAAGTCAAGGAGAAAAAAGGTTCGTTGGCTCCAGGACGACCTCGTTTACGTAAACCCAGGAGTTTTATACAGGGTGCGTGTGGATCTTCTATAATAGGCCCTGAAGAAGGAAACCACAAGGAACGGGATGGATGGGGAAGGGCAGGGTGAAAAATCACAGTAGGGGAGAACAAGAAGGCTATGTTCTCCAGGATTTTGGCAAAAGGAATGGGGACAATAATATTTCTCTCACTCTTCCTCTGCCCTCAGCCCCAAAAGTCCTCAAAAAGTTTTTTTTTTTGGTCCACGATACGAGTTTGAGATCTCGTGGAAATGGGAGAAAAGGATCTCTTTGAGTTAAACACCAAAAGTAGCCCTGGAACTTGGAACAGGCAAACTTGGTAGGGTTGCTATTTTGATATCAATTTAAATCAAAATCGTTCGCCTGATAAGGGATGCTTTCCTATTTTGGACCATGTTTTTAACCTCCAGACCTAAAAGTACAATTTACAATTTACAAGTTTGTTTTCTAATTAAGGCCTAATTTCAAGATTAAGACTCAATTGGTTTGCGCTAAACCAACAATATCGATGCTGACACTTGAATTTCTTGTGATTGTAATCTGCTCCTGGTTTCATGACGAACGACGACCTAGAAAATTTAGAAAGCAGTACCGGATTGTTTTATCTGTAATGGTGCATACAGGTCAATTACATATATATGCTGCGGTAACATGGAACAAATCGAGGAAATCGAAGCTCTAATCTCGGCTCATGAAATCAGAATTCAAGTACCTAATAGTCTTTCGTCAAGTAATAGTAATAGTCTTTCGATTAACAAATTATTCCATTTAGAGCGTACAAATTGCCAGTTTAATAGTCTTACAGAAGTTTACGTATATAAATCGTGGGATGTCGACTAATTTTAGGGACACGTTTTTCTGGCATCGTCTTGTTTAGGCAATGAATAAGTACTTGCATGTAGCTTGATCGACTCAATACTTAGTTGATCTTAAGCTACTGGCTGGAACTGGAGGCTGAGCAACCCTGGAAGTGGGACAGAGGTGGGTAAAGCTTTCGAGCGAGCTCTTTGTCAGTGCTTTAAATCTTAGAACAAGGCTTCTCCCTTCCAAGTTGGTTGGGTTGCTGGCAGAAGTTCACTCCAAGTTTCGTTTTCAAGTGGAGAATATGAGAGTGAGAGTATGGCAGAAGACGGTTTTTCCTTTTAAAAGTTTACTACACGAAGGGCTAATGTAAGAACAAGAGTACTACTTACTTCAAACATGCTTCATCTGTCGTAGTTCGTTCGGCTCAAAGTGAAAACTCACCCTTTCATCCCCGTCGTCGCGTCTTAATCGAAAGGATAGGAAATAGCAAGGTTAAAGAGCCGGACTACAAAGCCAAAGGTTTCACAATTTAATTAAAACTAATAGCGGTTGAAGTGGCCGGTTGAAACAATTAGGTACCCACTGTCTTGAATAAGATTACATTCCTTCTTCACGGCGTCCATTCCATTCCAATTTGTCCATGCTCCGCAAAAGAGTTTTAATGAAATTTGGAAGCGTTCAACTGCATACTGGATATGGTGCAAAGTATGAACAAATAAAATTTTATCGTTGAAAAATATTTCCTTAATCCAACTATCCGTAACTACAATTAAGTAAAAAATTAAATTTCTATGCATTTTTAAATATAGAATTTTTATTTAACGAGTTCATAAGTAGTTCCAGCAGGAGACTAGTGCGACCTTGATATTATATGTAGTTACTTGAGTTACAATAATAAGTTAGATATTATGCAAATTAGATTCCACTCGAGTCAAGGCAAGGTCCAGTTCCCTCCTCACACACTAATTAAATCCTTATCGAATCCACTCAATGTCATCAGAGGAAAACAATGCGTATAGAAATCAATAAACTGGGGCAACAAAGTTCCGTGTCCTCTCCTCAATGAGAAAATGAAGTCAACTGCACGTAACTCCGAATTAAATATTCATGCGAGGTCGACGCCGAACGAGGACAAGTGTATCAACGGCCTTGCCATGGTGTAAATATACATACTATGTACTATGTATATCAACATATGATAACACTCCTTTAACTCCTGATATTATATATTAGCTATCCAATAACAATTACATACCTATACTAAGTCATCGTCACATATCACAGAATATTGTACTGCAACCAGCAACCTATCGACACGGACATTCACCTTAGACTATGTATTATAATTACCTTGTCCCTGCTGGAAAGGACAGACCTGTACTGTACTATAGTTGAAGTAAAGTGATCCAGCTTGCTCTATACATATTATTATTATAAGAAAGCAAGCTTCAATCAAATGACTTGTGACCGGCCGTGTCACCGACATGCCCAACCCTTGTTCAACCAGGATTGGCTTGTGACGTCCTTTCTGGTAAAATCCGAACAAAAGTCAGGTGAACAGGTGTATTTAGGACTGCACTGAACTAATGATAATTAAAAACTCATATTTGAGTCTCAAGAAAACAGGGTGTAATTTGACATGAACAAAGTTAATTGACTTGGTCGAAATGGCCGGATACGTCGTCCAAATACCATACGTATCATGCATGATTCCTTCTAATACCAGAACACGTCCACAGCCCAGAAGTATATTATTGCTCGGAATTGAACCCAAAAATCTGAGAAGCATGAAGTAAGGGAGCCTAATAAAGGTTCAATTCAGACCACGAGTGCCTCATGGACTCCGTCCGTCCTTAGAAGGATCCGATGTGGCTTCAGTTTCCAGCTAGCAGCATCGTAACGTAGTAAGCTTGAACCTGAACCTGGAAAGGTGCATTGAAGCCGACCGAACGAAGCTGAGCCAAAGGGGAATAGAAATCGGGTAGTAGTATATGCCCTCTGCCCATTCTTCAGAATTCTCATGGAGGGCCAAAGCCAAGGCGCATTGCTGTTCCTGTACCAGGTTCTGCCTGAGTTTCTGAATCTGAAACTCTTCTTCATCTTTCTCTGTGCTCCTGCTTCAGTCTTGGCTCAGAGTTGCTACGAGAAGGAAAGACGCCAAGCCTGGCATTTCTCGGCTTCAGAGACAGACCCGACGTGTGAAGCCCTTCTGCGTGCGTGTGTAGACTGACTGTCACGGAGAAAACCGGCTTTTTCTTGCCACATGACTGTCAACATACGACGCTTTTCTTTGGCTCTAGCTGTGTTCCTTATACAGGATTGGATTTTTAAGTTTTTTTTAGAATCCAGCCACATCGTCCAGTATCTGATTACACCCGGGAGTAGTGCTCTGGCGTGTGGGTACAATAGCCCCATCGCATCTCCTGATCTGTGATTAATGTGCAGATGGGCCGTGTTAACTCTCCACGTTTTTTGTGGTTTGACATTGACGGGATGCTGCTGCTGCTTCTATTGTGGTGACTTCCCACGTGAGCCCGTCCATTCCGTTCTTTAAAACAATATTTCTCTTTCCGGTGTTATACGACCCACGCGGTGTTTTAAATCCTGTCAGTCGGCCATTTGTTGGATCAAAACAGAAAATTGGATTCGGAACCTGGCACGACATCATCCCGTTGTGGACCTTTGTTGTTCATGATTAATTGTTGTGACCATTTTCAGAAGGATTGGATTTTGGATTGTTTACATTTGGGATTTGTTACGAAATATTCCTATTTATAACGCTACTTCCGGATTGGTGGTCTTCGACTCTATCCTATCCCATATTTCATAATTGGCTTTATCCGTGTGACAGCTCGGAGAATAGAGTCAGGACATTAATTGAGTGAATGACCTTGTGTGGAAGCCAGAACCCTGAAGCCCCGTGTCAATATCTCCATCTCGATGCTTATCTCGACGTAGTCCCTCTATAAAAGCCCAAAAGGTAAGCGGTTTTGTAGCATTTCATTACTTCATACCCATTCCGTAATATTTACTCTTCACGAGCTATTGTTACTACTATTTTATTACCGTGCAACAATGTACAGTGTTTACACGAAATATTTAAACTACTGTCCCTATAAGGAAGGAGGGTAGCCCAAAAGCCAAGTCAGTGAAATGGATTTTAGTGCCTTTTTTGTTCAATCTACCCTCACACACTCATTTTACGACTGGATGATATGAGTCCAAATATTATGTAGCTTCTGGGGTTCTAGGTCTCCGGGGCCTCGATATTTGGAGCCTGCTATTATGGCCTAGCTATATACAGCATTGTTCGATATTTTTAGTCGTAGCTTTAAATTAGCCGATGCTTGTATATTCCTAGTTATCGATTTATAGAGTTTTGACCAGGTTTCAAAATTTTGTGTAAGTATCTCTGAAGTTTAAGGCTCGTGCATTATATGTAGCTAATAATCTGCATGGCAGGGCATTACATCATTGAGGCATTTGTTTTTGAGAAATGCCTTAGACCCAGTCCGTCACCAGTTCACCAGGGACATGATTCTGCCGCGGTGGCCTAGCCTATCTGAAATATACGCCCCCGGTTTGAGGTTATAATTCAGAACTTGGAAGTTGGAGAACCTTGTTAACATTTATTTACTTAATTTGGTATAGAGACAGAGTGCATTGCATAATATAGGAGTGTCAGACGTTGGACTTGACTCTGGCTTCCATTACTGGGAGAGATGATACATTTTATCAGGTTGGGGTTGTTGTAATGTTGGCGTGTATAACCTTGTTCATGGGGTTGGTTGGTTGGTGGAGATTCGGAGAGTGCTGGAAGGCAGAAGATGCAGTGGTTGAGGAGATGCTGAGAGAAAAGCCGAAGACAGCCCAAGAAGTCTTCTTTCATCTCCAGTGCACTAATAATGTAGGAGCGTAGAAATTTCTCCTGAGTCTCCAGGGGTTTGTTTTTATTCATATTTTTATTGTCTATTTGGGAGCTAAGTGGGATGGAGGGATGAGGGGAGGAAATAACAGAGGAAGTCAAGGCACCGCTCCTCCCGCTTCCTTCCAAGATTTCAAAACATTCAAAGGCTTCTTTTCTTACAACGTTCCAACACCGGCTTCTTACATCTTCAGGCTTCGGAATGGTTTACCAACGTTTCCTCACGGCTATTTAGGCTTAGAATGGTTATCGTATCAGTTAGCTTGCAGGGTTTTACGTTTTACAGCTGCTCATGTTATCGTGAATGATGATTCACAGTATTGACCAAAACCTAAATTCGCATAGGCTAGCCTCTTTTTTGCAACTTTATGTTTCAATGTATTGTATATTTGTACTCTCCGAACTTAGCAGTGTTTACCAGATTAAAAAGGCTCCACCTACAGTTCATTCCGAATCACACGTGTCGCATTTTCCTCCATTCATCCTTCGTTATATACCAGTCTCAGCAAAATTTGGCAATCGTACTTCCTACTTAACTGTAGCTGGTGGAGGCCTTTAAACCAAGGGAATTAGCTAACGGACTCTAATCGGAAGTTAGTTGCAGAAAGCAATTTCACTTACGGCTAATTGGTTACCGCGCCGGCGCTTTTAACCTAGCGCGTCAAGTTGTAATCGAACTGTCCAACTAGGTACTATCTAAATACGTCTATGCCGATACGCTTTGAGTGTTCATAGGGATCGACACGATAAGATACGAGACGTATCTATTATTATTAGCCTGAGATGGCTTCCTTTGATGAAAAACAGAAATTGGGGGAGGGGGAGAGTAGTTTGCTATTTATGGTGTGTGTTGTGTATACTCTGAACATGTATTTACAACGGAGAGAAAGGACTCGAAGTCGGAGGACAGTCAATTCAAACAACCTCTGGCTATGTAGTTCACGTTATTACGTCAAGAATCTCGACAAAGATTTAATCGCGCCACGGGACGTTAGCTAGGTTAGCATTGGCACGTACGCACACTTCTAAGGCGTCGGAAGTTGTGCTGTCTTTAATTAGGTCAGACGTTCCGGGCTCTGAATTCTATTTCCTCTGTCTCAATATAGCCTCCAGTTCGTAGATCCTATCTTTGTGAATTACAGATAGTGTAGAACAGTAGGCTGCACTGATAAATTGTGAATTAACTGTAATTGGAATTCCACGAAGTTACACTTTAACATAAATTACCTACTGCGTACCTTACCTTAGGATTGTGCAGAATCATTTTGAGGGAAAGTTTCAGAGATATTGACTTGGAAGAAGGTGCCGAATTCCGATTTGCAGGGTTAAGATATATATTAGTCTGAAATCACTTTGAAGACTGTAATTTGTTGTGGAATATAATAATTTCCTGGACGGAAAACGGATACCCAAGGTTTGTTACACAATAGGGTGTGTTAAGGACTTGTTTATATTGTGAATATTTGATTAATGGATTAAGATCAGATATGAAAGCAAATTCAAGGTTGAGTACTGATGGAAATCTGAACAAACCTGGATTGGATCAATCATTTTCTGTCTAAGTTTAAGATGCATGCACAGCCCATCATGGTAATATTCGAGAGGCTTGATACCAAGTTTACACAGTCAGTTCCGACTGACGGTTCCTTTTCAAACTTTCACCCTTATTTTCAATACAAAACTCTAATGCTCATTTCCGTCACTTTCCATTCAAAGCCGGAAAGCGTGTAAAAGTTCCACTTTTCAACGGTCTTGATCATTATATGGATCCATCCAGAGTAAGTAGTAAATGGTTATGGCTTTACAGCTAAGGGGAAGATTGTTGGTTTGGAATGAGGGAATTTTCCCAATATCCGAGATTATGAAGTATCGGGAGCACAAAAGACGGGCATTAGAATCAACATGAATAAAGTATGTATTCATGGGATCAGAGGGATCTTCTCAGGTTTTTCAATGTTTCCAGCGTTTGATCGATAAGCAAATACACAACTTTTTTTCCCTTCCCTCTCTCTCTCCACACGCACTTCTTTGGCTACTTCGTCTCTCTACTTTTCCATACCAGAAGAACTAAAGGCTTCAATTTATGAAAAATACGGAAAATGTACACATAGAAATGGAAATGGAATCGGTTTCTTGGGCTGGAGTTGGATGGAGTTCGATGGAACCGCTGTACTTTGCATCATCGCTTTCATATATATGTCGTAAATCGTAAAAGTAAAGGGCTTTGAACCTTTCCATCCACCCAGCCTCAGCGTCTTCATTACTGGAGAAATATGATTAATGCCATTTCCAAACTTTGAGCAGCGGAAATCTGTGGTTTGGTTTGGCTTTTGGTTCGATCTCAGGGAAACTGTTTAGATGAAGGAGTTTGTGGTGTTGAGTTGAACACAACTGCAACTGTTACTTCATCTAGCCAGCTAGAAGGTAGATCCAGAGTTCCGCGTTCCGCCATATCCGGTAACAATTCTATGCAAAATTTCAATGTTGTTGCCGCGTAACGTGTGCCGTTACCCGACTACGACGTGAACCCGGAAGGAAACTGCTTAACAAAAGAACACATTTTCTCCATTCAGGTACAGGGTAGACCCATCCACGGTCGTGGTGCGATAAGAGACGATGCATTCCTCTGAAGCATAAAATCAATGCATTTGTTCAGCGGCTCGAGAACTCACCCAGCCTAGCCCCCTACCTAGATATTCCGAAACTTGGGTGCTTCTGTTCTAAAAAATAAAGTTTCTGTTTGGTTGTTAGTTTGTAGTAGTGGGAGTGAGGTTGTAGGTAGTAGCTCTGCAGCGGAGTGGATAATGAAAAGGGCGGATTCTACCTACTTACTCATAGAGATATGGAAATCTACATAAAATCAAAGTGAGGCTCTTCTCTACTCCTCCGTCAGAGACAGATAATAAACATAAACATCAATATAGACTCAAAAACTTCCATTTCCAGGAATGCCTTCGTTAATAGAGGCTGGAAATTGAGCTAGCAGCAAACGTTGACTTCAGAAATTGGCCTTGTTGAGTCCATCCGTCTATCCTTCTTGGATATACTGGCAGTACCTATGTAGGTTTGCTCCCAAAGTTTGGAACTGGAAGGCCGAAATGATGGAATCCTTCCATGCATGAAAGTAATCAAGTTAACCCAGCCGTAATCGTAATCCTTCCTTCCTTCACTGACGAGCTCCCATAGTGTGTTTTTCAGGCTATTCAGCTTACCTTGGTCTAATAACTCCTCTATTCTTTCCTGTACACTAATACAATTGTGCGTACCTATCGCTGAAAACCTTATTTCGACCAAACATAGCTACAGGGCAGCAGCGACAAGGCTTGAAATACCTCTTCTGTTTTATTTTATTCCCTCATTTAGGTTTAGGGTAAAAATCGGATGAAAGTGGGTTCTTTCATTTTGGGTGTGGTGCTACTTTCTCTCCTCGTTTCGGTTCGTTTAGTTTTTTTGTCTAGTTTTTGCTGCCTCTTAGTTTTGCCAATATCTATTGTTCCGTTATACAGGGTTTTGTCGTGGGCCATTGAGGACTCCGGTGGATTAACTAGAACCCATAGCAGGGTCCCTACTGTGAATGACCTCTGATGTTGGTTTTCGCACGAGCGGGTTGTTGCATTAGATAAGACTCGACGACGGAACTTCGGGTTTGCGTTTGGAACTCTCATTTGCTAGACTGAGTTCATTCACAAAATTGATAGTGTGAGTTCCGGGTTCAGTTCATTGGAAAACGGATAGTACTATTGGATCTACCCAAACTTTTGTTCTTATTTACAGAAGTTGAGGTTAATTAGGAAAAATTATCATTAATACTGTCCAAATACCTACAACTATTTTGCCGCTGTTTCAGGTTCCATTAGTTACTTTTTCGAATAGAATATTTGCAGGATATTGTGCGCGTTGACGATGGGAATACATTGATTAGTTCTTTACAACACATGCAAAATTATTCGACCAAAGCTTTCCATTGTATGTACTAAGAGCCACCATACCAGCTTTCGGATATTCCTGATCTGAGCACCTAACTTGGAACTTTCTTTCTTGGAGACCTTACTTTACTTTTCAGTCTCTGATTTGTGAATGCGTTTACCCCGAATTTCTGCGCCTATATTCGAATTGAATAGATTATTTCAGGTGTTTTTAGCTTGCCTTAGCTTAAGAAAATCTTGAGAAAACTAATAGTTTCAAGATCAACATCTCCAAATGAATTCTACTAATTCCAATTCCCCAAAGATTGATCTATACATCTAACACGGAAGGAAGGTAACGCATTTTTGGTCGACATTTACAACGACAAGACGATCCCATTCCCATAGCAGTTGAATTATAGCCAAAGCACTTGGACTCTTGCATGACCTGGAAGTAATGCATTTGAACTCCTGGATTGAGAATCAGTCCAATCCGCTGACCACGCCTTTTTGTTTTAGATAGAAAAGCTTTTAGTCCCATCTGAATCCAGAGTCGAGTCTGGTCTGGCGTTTGCTTTCTCCCAGGAGAAGCAGCCGAGGCCACATTTATTCAGTTTCCCTCTTCTCTATCCCGGATCTGTCGAGACAGGAGCATTAGGTGTAATACGCTTCTAAATGGAGTCAATTACACTCTACGGCCTTTTGTTCTTCTTCCCGAGAGTCGCATAGGGACATGTGGATTGATTCATGACCCACTGTTCTTTTTCCGTGTCCACACAGCCATGGCTCAGCCCCAGTCCCCAAAATTAAAACTGAGCATGGAAGATGAATTGAGAGTCGGAGATCACAATGCTAGAGATAATTGGGAACAAAAGGCTCGAGTGCGAGGTCTTATGTATATGCAGGTATTCCGATTTCATTTCATACTATTTGTGTCTCTGAATCCTAACAGCAAAACCAAGAGCGTGATGATATATGGTTGATTATTTGCGTCTGTATGCCTCTAATGAAGTATTAATATCAAGTCATGCTCATACAATGTAGGGCGAGCGAAGTGCGAATCGTATGTGTCGTAGTGATCTGTTGGAATTCAAATGCTAAACAAATTCGGGAAAGCATGCACCGGCAAATACAATTATTTTGGCGTTGCCCTTGGTTTACCAGCAAAATCAGTATGTTCCTGTCCGAGATAATTACCAGCTGGTCCGAATTTACTGAAATATGCAATGCTTGCTAAGATATAACGCCAAATATTCAGAATCTAGAAGCCGAAAAGCCCACAAATGTGAGATTGTTTAGTTAATTTAAAAATTCTCAGTTTTTTGAGCATTCGTATTTTTTCAAATAAATAGCAGTGTTGTATAAGGTGATGCATCGTTATCATCTGTATGTACCAGTATTTGACTAAAAATAAGTTACAAAACACATTTTGACCATAGGTACCAGGTAATAACACTAGCACCAGCCACCCAGAGAATAACCTACGCCATATATTTGTAGGATGGATGCGTTGGAATAGGAAGTGGGTCGATCCCGTATCAAATAAACGCTGAGCAGGATGAGAGTTTGTAATTAGCCTCAGAATCTGATTAGTTACATTAACACTGGAATTAGTGAGTCCTTTTATTGAGGCCCAACGGTGGGTTGTGTGGAAGGGGTGAGAGATGAGGAGGTCTAATATATGACATGATTACAAATCTGGGTTTTCCTGAGGAGGGTGCTAATCTATTATTAAAGACTTTGGACTCTCTGCCTTGGTCATGTACCTTCTTCCAATCGAGTAGTTATTAATAATGTAAAGGAACACATGTGCGAAACAGGGTTAGACTCAGAGTCAAAGGGTGCGTAATTTATGGTATCCAATACACAAGACAGCCAAAAACTCTTATTGAATACAATGGATGGGATTTATGGAATATAAAAACTATTATTGTAATGGTCCTGAGCTCTACTAGTAATAGCTAAATGTCCTGGGCTGAGTGTGAAATATTTTATATTGGTGTAATAATGGAGGACCCAACGTCCCATAACATTGGGTAATAACCGCATTGGACCCGCCCGAGATGATTGGGACACACACCGCACCCTCCTATATCATTCCTCAATAGGTTTCTTGGCGTGGAGACCAAAAAAAAAGCTTTGGCAATTCCAACACCTTCCGTGAGGGTTTTTTAACACAGGAGATTTGAAATGGCAAGGATTTCTTTCAATGCTTTATGCACATAAAACGCACTTGAATGCTGAAGGTTACGAGTATTCCTAAATCATGGTCAAGGTGTGTGTAATACTTGCTATTGATCTTACAGACTACTACGCGTTGCCACATACATTTTGATTTAAGGGTCCGTGTACAATGCGGATGGGTACATGCCGACAGCTGGAAAATTTTATGTTCTGCAAAAAGATATTCGGACTCCTCCAGGTACACGAAGAGTAACGATAATGCCAGTAAATAATTATTTCAGGATATAAGCCTGGCTAATTTTTACAACAATATATTCCTGGAAATACCACAACAATATTGCGTAAAATCGATAAATCGGGTAGAGCATAGAGATTTTCAACCCCTGAATCTAGATTTTTTAAATATAATACGAAGCTAGCTAATTCTAGATAATACGTACGGTTATGTCGTTTTGGCGATAGGTAAAGCGTACGTACCTATTCTACCAATACCTAAACTATGCATATCATGTTGAAAGCTTTACAATTATTTACACAAGCAAATCGATTATTAATTAAATAAACGACATAGTTGGATGAACGACGGAGTAACGCCTAATAATGGTATGAATATACTGTTTCAATTTAGTTAGTGGTATCATGTGTCATCTGCTTAACATATACAGGTAGTTTTAACTACACATGTAGTAAATTCACAACACGAATTTTTACCAGTAGATTTTCTGGTTCCAAATAAAACTAAATTTAAGTAAGTCCTAAACAATTTTCCAATAATCCAGCTTTCATTCACTCACATGTTGCATTGCATTGTTCGGATCTCTCGCAACTGCAACTTCAAGCTGTACATTGCAGTACAATATATGCAATGTTTGCTGCTACATACTATGCAACCTAACGTTATGTCACATGTATATGCAACACGTTCAACATTGCGTGAAGAGAAGTAACGGAACCTTAGTCAAAATCCCTGACATGTTCTGAAATGGGTCTGTGAAATCCTATTACCCGGACTTCCCCTGCTACCGGGACCCTTTTTTTGTCTCCCTTTCGGTTTCCGTCCCAACTTTTTTTTGTATGTGTTCCCTCTGTGCAGACGTGTCGCTTCTCATTTGAGCCTATGATAAAAAAAACTGAACTAGATCTTTCCTTGAGAATTTTTCCAACAACAGAACACCCATTTTCTAAATCCCTGTCTGATGATCATGGCCCACACCAAATAATACATACACCGTCGTGCGTGATAGGAGCACCAGGGTTCTGCCATATATACGATACCTCCATTGAAAAAAAAACGTGAGATCTTGCTCAGGTTTCAGCAATGCAGAGGTTAGATTCTCGATCACCTTCTTCTATTCAGAAAAAGAAATGTATTGTGCTATCGTATTGGATGTTAGGTTCGGTTCTATTTTCTTTTCCGTGCGGAGATTTGATATGAAGAGCACTGGAAAATAAAACTTCATGTTAAAGGCAGTTTTGACTGGTAAGGATTTCAAAGTACTGAATTGCTCGATCATGCAGTAAAGCGGTAGGTTGAATTATATCATATCATCGGATTGCTTTCAGTTGATAAAAATCAAGATCCGAATCAGTATAAAATTCGATAGGTAACTAAGAATTTTGAAGGGCGATACACTGGTTGTCTTTGAATTTGGGTTGTGAAGATATGTATTTACCTAGCGAACAAAACGTATTCAAACAGGCATAGCGCACAACAACTAGCAAGCACGACGCTATACTTAAGGTACAAGTTAGGTTAGGTTAGGTTATCTTGCATTAGCTTTGATTAGGTCGGAAAATTCTAACAGAATCCGACCCTGTAATATATTTCTGGTCCTTACTACTTTGGAATTGACACTGTTTCTTCACAAATTCGGGCAAAATGAAGAAAATCGAAGAAACAAACGTACACGCAGGTTAGATTAGGATGCATATTGCATACTTGAATCTACAGGATATGTACAAAAATGAAAAAAAAATCGATTTTCAAGATCGGCAAGGATTGTATTAGAAATTGAAAATGAAAAAAATAGAATATTTTCTAATTTGCTTTGTTGTTCCCAGTTTGTCTGCGGTTTGATAAGCATCTGACTACAACACAGTAAAATCCCGAAGAGAATAATTCACGCGTTCCAATTCTTTTCCCAGCATCATTCTCTTACCCAGACTTTCCTTTTCAATTCAATCCGTTACAGTTTTTTTCCTATCCCACACCACCTTGTCTCGTTGATTCGAACAACGAACGAACGACCGTCTTTTTCCTGAGTTCAGATTCAGAGGACGACGGACGACAGCGAGAAGACATGCAGACAATCCATTCTTGATGGAGAACCCACCTTCCTTCTATGCTCCCAATACCCCAGAAACGAAATTCGGTTTAGAGCTCTGTATAAGGACTCCTCAGCCCATCCAACCATGGAAGTTGACAGGGTGAAAAATTAGAAAATTATTGTTTTCTGACTTGATCCAGATTCGGAGTTGTTCCCAGATCCAAGGCAGATGCTCTTTGTAGCGAGCCTATTTACAAAATCAAACCGTAGTTCCTTATTCCTTTTCAAAAAAAAATCAAAAAAATAAACGACTAAATTGAGATTACATACATCTTTACCAATTTCCTCCCTGGGTTAAAACCTCATTTTTTACTCCGCGTAAATCACACTGACTGAGAAATGAGCTGTTCGTTCGTGTGCCAGACCAGGGATCTCTATTCTCCTAGGCGGAGTCGGAGTCTTTTCTCTCCTGATATGCATTCATAATACCTCCATGTCACGTCAGGAGAAGGACAAGTAAATTGAAACTGGGATCTGACTTGAGAAAAAGGGCTGAAGTGGATAAATTCTGGACACTTTTGCATTGTCAGCCATTTGGGTGTCACTCTGTTCCGTGGAGGCATATTTCATGTAAGGCGAGAGATAGGAGGCAAGGCAGGGCCAGAGCCAAGTTATGACATTTCTCATTAGCAGCCTGAATCGGATCCTAGAAACGGGTTCAGTCCAGGGGTTTTGCGGATTGCTGCGTTTGTATTAAAGTGTCAAGCAGACATTAATCGTCCTTCATCCTTCTTGGTTGTTCGCCTATACTACACGTAGCACCGGCACTGTAGGAGCAATGCATTAATTGTGCTGCATTGGTGAATAACCTAACCCCTCTCCTTGCACTTCCGTATCTCTGAGACACTCAAAGGCGTGTGGCAGGCTCTCTCTTAAAAACTCGTTAAATATGTGATAATCCTATTATAAGGGTCATGCACCTTTCTTGTAATAGGCAAAGAGATTTGCATAAGTAAACTTAAGCTCCAACTGCTCTGTTTATCTTAAGCGCTTCATTGAGCACAGCATTATTCATGCATTCCTACGGACCAGGAGGACAAGGGGAATCTTTATAATCTAAATATAGTGCATTATAATGAAAATCAAACAAGGAGCGTGTAGTATTTATGCTGCACTGCGTGTGTTTCTTGACTTTAGATCTCGTTATATTATGAAACGGTTCTGAATAAATACGAAACATATCTACATTTTTGACTGTTTTTATGGAATAATATTAAAAGTACAATACATTAAAAATTCACAGAGAGCTTTTGACGAAGCTTACCTGAGACTTGGGCCAATTTTGCCGTCGGTTAGCCCAAAGCCCATTGGTGAATTATTAATTATTACGGAAGTGATGAAGTATCTCATCAAATTTTTATTGTTAAAATTAATTTCAAATTAAATTTTCACCGTTGTATATACAAACTTTTGATCAAATTGATTAGCGCTGGGAGAGGTTCGTGTTTGTTTGTTATTGTATGGAGGTACATGGTGTAAATAATTTAGCAAGATGAAGAGAAGCCGGGTGGAAGCCAACTTTAATTACATCCTCAACGCCGCTGCTCTGATACATAACACTTTCTTGGATATCTTTATCGACGATCTTCCTAGATTTAATACAGCTGAAATCTTATATCTTACACTTCCCGACAGCACAGCCCTTTGCTTGGCTGAGATAACCCGGAGTTACGCCTCAATTCGTTAGTGTGTTAGGGATGCGTGCTGCAATTACCAGCAAGCAGCACGTGCCAGATAGATATAGAAACTTTATTATTACAACTTTTCGTTCTATTTGTAGCAATATTAAGTACAAATAGCCCTTTAGCAAAACTCCACTTCAGCTCAAGCCAGTAGTGATAGTGACTTACTTAATTACAACACCATACACAAATAATAAAGCTAAAAGCTAACCACTTAAGAAAACGAGAGCAGAAATAGACACCGTAAATATAACATATAATGAACTTCCTACTTCATCATCATCGCGGCTTGTTCCCAACTAAAAATTCGATTACACTGCATTTTACAACACATATACTACCCTATTAATTTTGTAGTTTGTAAGGCAACGCTCTATTATTACAACTTAACTCTAATATAATCTTCATGTCTGACTTAACTTGGGCACTGGAGCATTTTTTTGAGTCATAAATTAAGTTTTACTTGACGAGGGCAAGCATAAGGCAGGGCGGGTTTAAGGGCTTGCTCGAAACTAATATAGACCGAAAAGTTGGGCCCGAAAGCATTGAGTTGACTGGGGGTACTAAATGAGTTTTTTCCTCATGCTAATACACAGAGCTCTATGCCATTTTCTCTGGTTTTTTCGTTTTAACTACCGTTGGAGTCAAAATTTCGA
>JAQFYT010000321.1:0-28141 GCA_034694925.1 Ceratophysella denticulata
AAAAAATTATGCGATGTAGTAAGTAATACAAACACGCAGCGATTAAAACAACCCGAATGGACAGACACGCATTGCGATATATGCACTAATGCACTAGGCTTAAATATTCTGCGTTTTTCTGTACCAATGAAGATATGTATATGTTGTATAATTGTGAAGTTCACGCCGATGCTATTATCGGCGGTGGCGGCAGCAGCGCTCGCCGAGAAATCTTCCGGCGGCGGCGGTGCCGCCATTAGGCCAAAATAGCCCGGCGGCGGCGGCGTGGCGCGGCGGTGCATCCAAACCTTCCTCCCTCATATCTTGTGTGGAAAGTGTGGAAGTGGAGAGTGAAGTCGGCTAATGTTGTAGGAACAGACCCACCGACCTTACCTTACACACGAACATAATCGCAGTACCAACATCCCTCACAACAATTTTTAAGCAAGTTGTGATTATTTACCGGTTGGTTAAGACCACTGGTAGTCTGCATTGCTGGTCACGTTAGCCATGTGAGGCTCGATGGGTGTAGAGTTTGAAATAACTCTGCCAGTACGTCACATGTGTAAATACGTAAAGTCTGTAAATATTCCTAAATTCGTACCTTCTTCCTCATATTAGAGAAACGTAAAAATTAGAGCAACGTAATTAAATTACCTACCTGTCCTATCTCCTCCACAACCTGACTCCCTGATCGTTCTCCTATATACTGGCACATTTAGATACTAGCTTTAAATCTGTCGCAAGGATAATCCATCCAGCACTTGCATGAATACCCTTGGTTGTTTATTCTGCGTGCCCTTCGGGCACTTGAATAAACAGGACCTAACCTAACTCGAATTAAGAAAAATCCTCCGCGGCCGTTTAGGAGAACCTAACCTAACCAAATACAATCAAACTCACCACAAAAAAAATATTGAGGTCGGCAAGAATCGAACCGCTTCCAAAAATATATTCCGCCACCACTAAAACCACCAGGCCACGAAGACAGGTTTGGAATGAGAAGGAGTTTAAGCTCTACTTATCCTTTGCCTTTGGAGCGGGTTGGATAGGCTCTCTGGATGGACTATCCTTGCGACAGATTTAAAGGCTAGTTATGCCGTGAAGTGTCGCATTTCAGGTGAAATGGTATTGCGGCGAAGCTTTCCCAGCACAGGTTTGGGTTTGGCTAGTGTGCTTCAATCAGAAATAATGACAGAGCAGTGCAAATATGACAAGCTATGATTTAAGAAGTTTTAGTTTGTCTATATGATTTGATAATCAAATCATCCATCAAATATGGCATATGAGAAGAACAGGATATTTATTTAGAAGATCAAATGGCATACACTCGAATGTAGTCAATTTGCATGGAATGATTCTCTCCTTGCCACGAAGGCTCCCAAAGATTTTGACCATTGTAGAAGTCAAGGAATGCCTGCGAAGAAAACAAGAGCTTGAAATTCACGAATTCCTCCAAAAGCAACTTTTGATATTACGTAAGGTCAAAGAAGTTACCTGGGCGCTTCCTGGAGGCCATGGTCTTGGATATTCGGATGTAGCATCGCCGGGGAAGAAGTCTCCACCAATAGCAACATTCAGGATGAAGTGGAACTTTGGTTTGGATATAAAGATTCATTTCATTGAATATTCAAATGCAAATTATTTTCGAAATATATGTCGAATATGGCTGCACTTACGCCTTGGTCAAAAGGTGCTAATTTGAAGTTCTCAGCTCCAGCCCAAGGATTTGGCACATCACCAGGGAATTGACCCAATTCGAAGAATCCACCAGCTGGAGGAGTAATCGTTCGAAGTTCAACATCGTCAATCAAAAATTTTATGTACTCTGCAAAAGCGAGAATAATATTTAAATCTCGATGATCAGTCATTGACGTTTCAACATTGAAATGAAACCTTACCAGGAGTCCATTCCAATTGGTACAAATGAAATGCTCGGTCATATCCATTATCTACTTCAGAATTCCGAGTTGAGTGAGTGGCCCAATAACCGTTGTATCCCGGTTGTGGACCGAAATGCAAAGTTGAGCCGACCTGCTCTGCACCAATATTCGTACCGGCAGGATCAAAAAGCTTTCGATTTCCACGGGACTCCATCATGTCAATTTCGCCAGACTGAGGCCAGCCACCATAGCGGGATTCCTCGGGCAGGAGCCAAATGGCAGGCCAAGTCCAGTCGCCAGCCGGTACTTTGGCATAAACTTCCGCACGTCCATATTTGAATGAAAAGGAGCCTAATGTTCGGAGCCGAGCTGAGACCACAGGCGGTAAGATATTCGGGTAATTGCCGGTGCGGTCGCAGGAAGTACTGCCTGGAGCATCGGTGCAACTATACGAAGTTACCAGTGCTTTAGGTATGTTAGCTTATTTTCAGTCATTATTCAGGGTACGTGATTCGTGAATCTGTACTTACCCATCCAAAACAATGCGGCCGTTGAAAAGCTCTTCAACATTTCCATTGAGCCGATCCAGGGTCAAAGTGGGCTTAATAATGAGAATTCCGTCTCGTACGAAAGCATTCTCACTCAATTTGTCGTATATTTGGAACTCGTTGTTCTAACGAAACCAAATCAACAGAAAATTGGTATTGGTTGTTATGTAGGTATACAAAGCATACGAGACGAGAATTTGCGCCAAAACTTACGTATCCGCCATTCATGTTCACTTCATGATGCCAAACATCCAGATTGAGAGTATCAAAATTGTCCTAAAAAATCAAATCACCGGGTGCGTAAACTTTCCCATAGCTTGATGTACTGACAGAAATATCTGCAAAAGAAGTTACACAGATATTAACAAATATCCATACTCCATACTTAATCCTTTTCCGTAATTGTTACTGCATTTACTATTAGTCCTGGTAGCAGCAATGTGGCCCGCAACGGCTAGAACCAAGGTAATTGGAAATATTAATCGCATTGTTATGCAGATATGTCAAACTGGATGTACTAACTATGAAATTATTTGCACTACTGCAAACTAATTCCAAGTTTAAGTGTTTAAATACGAGTAGGTTGTAATGGAAAAATAACCTAATACTAATACTGTTACGAAATCAGGAGTTACTAATCCAGTAACAGTAAGTGACACTTTAATATTGCATACATAACACGGGTTAGTTGTATTTCGCATGAGAGAATTCTGATTGATTACGAATTATCTCAAAATACATACATAGCATTCACTTGACGGATGTTATTCCACTGCAAACTCACTCGAATTAACAGGTGCTCACGATTTTCTATAAAATATAAGAATACGTAATAGCTTGGTGCTGCTGTATTGAGCTCAACCGTCAGTCCCTGATTTAATCAAGGAATTGCATGCATAACAGATTATTTGTATCCCATTACAAAATGATAAAATAATTCCAAACATAGCTATAACACGGATTACAACATGAAAGGTGAATTTTTATATTTTTTAATCTTGTATGTTGTGTTATTCAACTACATTATTCACGCTAATTTTTAGCAGGGTATGAATTCGATACTGCTTAAATGTAATAAGGCGTGCGATCCCGGGACACCCGTATCGTTCCTTTTTACCGCTGCGTTACTTTTTGTTATTTACTAAACAATCGTGCGACCCAGAGCCAGAATACTTTATTGTTCAAAATACCATTCCAGCTAATTATTATGTATAATAGCCCGATGGACATTCCAAAGTGCTAAAGAGAGTTTAAGTAAAAATTTCAAGAGTCTAAACACCAGTCAGTCACGATGGTCACATTTGTATGTAGTATTCATTGTTCGTGATTGTTCGTTCCACGGTCGACGATGTCGTGTCATGCCATGACATGCTAGTAAAACACGATTATTTTGATGTCATTGCTGAGAACTTTTCAGTCAGTTCTAATGACGTGGAAATATGCCAAATGCCTCTCGATTGTACCTAGGTAGTATATGTATGTACTAGAGTAGAGTAACGCCTTATTGCTCCAGTTGCACATTGCAAATTCCACGAATAACAATATTATTCAATGGTACAATACGTACCTACACGTTAGTCCTAATACATGGAATTACTTTTCTAAAAAGCACTGCAATATTTCTGTGCATAATTGTACACTGTTGTAGATTAATAGGTTTCCATAATTTAGTATAAGATTATGTGGAATGTAATATATTTGCTAATAGTAATATTAACGTTTTGTCACGCCAATTTGGAAAAACTCTTGGAAGACATTGATGAAGGGCGAACTTGGAATTTGAAAGGCCGGTACCTGCACATGTTAAAGATTAATGAAATTGAAATTTCTAAAATTTTGAAAAAGATTTATCGACATTAAACTTTGCTTATTAAATTAGTTGAGGTTGCGGCTGGCGATTTGGACTGCTATTACGAAAGGGTATGTACCATATGTATTGAGAAATATGTATCCGTATATATCGTAATTTCACGGTATTATGTACTAATTGCCCTACATAGATTCTGCCCGGTGAAATCGTGTCGATAGAATTCGATACTGTTAGTTCTACTGATTCCCTGAATTATTCTTGGGACATGACCTTTACCTTGACTAATGAGGACACCGGGGAGCAACTGGAGCGTACGGAAGGACTCACAGGCGACTTCTACGACGACTCCCAAGTAAATTCTACTTCGGACAAAGGAGCTATTTACAAATTCTGCTTAGATAATTCATTGGACGACAATTTCAAGCATGTGGTTTTCCATTTTTCGGCTCATCGGTATATTCAATATTTCCGTCTTGGTTATTAATTTGTTGAAACACTTTGGACGCATTATTAGTCAAAATTTCTTTTTTGGTTACAGACCTGGCTGGGGAAGATATGCTAAGGAAATTGAACAACTTGATGTCCAGTCATCACTTTTTATACTGGCCATACAAAGTAAGTACATATAAACCTTAGAATTGCAAATGGCAAATACTTGAATGAGGATTTGGTGAATTCAATTTGTCAAATTCAAGAATTATTTATTTCCGGTGACTCAGCGCCATTTAAATTGCATAATTGCATTGCATTTCAGGAATTGATGAAAACATTCGTGAATCCAGTAAACTCATTTATCACTCGGGAGCAAAAGATAGTCGAGGATATAATGTTGTAGCTGTCCAAAACGAACGAATCATGTTTTGGTCTACCATTAGTTGCATCTGGATCATTGGGGCCGGATTGATGCAAGTGTATTTCATAAAAAGTCTGTTTGACAATACTAGAAACGGAAGACTAAGGCCAAGATAATTATTGATCTTCTTCTAAACCAATATTTATGCTCAATATTCATGTTAATTTAGACTCCATCTAATATAAGCCTATCATGTCCAGCTTTGCGATACTTCATCATACCTTCTGGTCCCAAATTGCTGTAAAATCTTGAAATATAACCCGTTTGATAAAGCTCTCGCAATTGTAGCGCCGTGTGAATATTTATTTCGCTAAATCTGTATATTATATACCATTATGCCTGATTTAAGCTATCATATTAAGCGTCGCGAATTAAAAAGTAACAGTATTGCAGCGGCGATGCCTTTCAAAAAATAGCGTGAGCTACGGTACCAGGAATTGAATATTTTAATCAAAACAATCAATACCAAAGCTCATAAACTTGTGTATAAACTAGGTCACATATTACTCACAAACTAATCGCTTACGTGTATTTATTTTAATTTGCTGTTTCACCAACTAAAATTAACACTATTAACTCCTGCACGATTTTGAAATCAAGATATAAACAAATGGCATTAACACTAACACAACGAATATTATTCCATGTACTCGTATTTTTATTCCAATTCGTGACGAATATCAGCCCGTTTGAGAGTCAATATTTTGCGGAAGCTGATGGAACTGGTATATCCCTGGACGTGAGATTCACAGTTCCTGTCGGTAAATCAAATGATTGCTATTCACACGAACTCAAGCCTGGAATGGTTCTGCTCACGGACTACCAGGTCATTCAGAACATTCCTGATGTAAAGCTCAAGGTCGCTTTCTCCGTGCAAGATGGACAAGGGCAAATTTTGAGTAATCTAGGGCAACAGGATTCCGTCAATTTCAAGGATATGAGTGGGACTGGGGGATGGTACATCATGTGCTTTCACAATGACGAGGATACGGTCAATGATAAGCTCGTGCAATTTTTCTTGTCAACCTACAAGTCAGTACTAAATATAAAATTGATATATTAGTCCCAAATTTTAAAAGTAATTGCGTATTTTCAGACGAGATGATTGGGGGAATTATGGTGAAGAGCTCAGCGAATTGGACGTGGTCGCCGAAACCTTCATAGAAAGCTTTTCAAGTATGCACACATTAACCTAATTTTTGTACTTCGATTGCCTGAATATTGATCCAATGACTGATTTAATAACATTTTTATCTAAAGGCGTGGAAAATTCGGTAACCAAAATCCTGGAAGATCTTCATTATTTACGTGCACGGGAAGTATCGGATTTCGCATTGCTACAAAGTAACAACGACAATATTTACTTTTGGTCCATGTTCAACTGTATGATTCTGTTTATCACGGGATCACTTCAAGTCTACTTTGTTCGGAAACTCTTTGACAGAGTTGGGTGATGAATAGCATCCTTGATTTATTTCATTCGTTTCGTACAAATAAGAAGCACATCATTGCTACAAAGTTAAAAACGACCCTTCATAAATTCAATTATTTAGCACAGTAGTGGTTTGTGGTTTGGTTTTTCGTATCTAATTGCATCTGCTATGTGCCTTATGCCTTATTACGTGTACACTAAAGCTAGCACATATGTGGAACCGGCCGGAATTATCTGTCTTTCTTGAGGTTTTTGCCTGCTCTACAGTTTTCACTGAAAGTCGTCCATATGGAACTGTGTATATCCATACATACATAGTCTACATAATATTACTTTACTACAGGGTGCATATAAGTTAGGCATGAAAAACAGGTTTCGGAGCTGTAAGCTGTCAGAGACTTATATCATAGCCACGTTAGTATATAAAAATCATTAAGTCCCAGCGAGATTTCGTAAAGGCAAGTGAATGGGCAAGATCAAGTTAATTCGAACCGGGTATTGAATTTGTAAAATACGAAAGTTGCGTTGGTAGATACGGTGGCGAATTAAGCCACGGTTTCTGGCAACATGGCCAGCCCTATCACATCCCCCGGGATTTGGGCCAGTGTGAGACGGTCACTTCTGACCATCGTGACCCTGCTCTGTCTGGTTCCATGGACAGTGGTTGGGTTGACGGATTTTGGAACAGAGGTCCGTGCCATTGCCTTGGACTATAAAATTCATATTGACGCCGGGAAAGAGGATTGTTACTATCAGTACATCATGCCCAAGACCGTAATGTACGTCGAGTATCAAGTGATCAAGGGTGGGGATGGTCAGGCGGGATTTGCGGTCAAGGATCCGTCTGGAAGATTCGTTCTGCCCTATGAATGGAAGACTCAATCCAGTTATCACGTCGACGAAGCCATCGGCGGTTACTATGCTCTGTGCATTGATAATCAGTTTTCAAAGTTTTCCGCTAAGTTGGTCAGCGTCTATTTGAATAGTTACATGTAAGAAATGCCTGAAAATGTTGCCTAATACCGCGTGATTTCAGCATATGTACTCGTGTTATCCGCTAATTTAAATGTCGATTTATCCTCAGGGCGGATGACTGGACGCGATACGCCAGCGAATTAGAAGCCCTTCAAGTCAGCGTCAGTAATTTTACGACGACGCTTTCAAGTAAGATTATATATTTTAGCCTAATTCGCAATATTGATTCGGATTATATTTGATAATCACTTTATACTAACGCATAATTTTATTGTATTGGCAGGCGTCGACAAGAATTTGGCACAAGTCCTTACACATCTGCATCACTCCCGAGTTATGGAGTCAAAGGACTCAGCCATTTTGCATGATAATAACTGGAACGTGTCCTTTTGGTCAATGGTCCAGTGTGTCATTGTCATTGGTGCTGGAACATTCCAAATCTTCTTCATCCGGAAACTCTTTGACTCCCCAACGAGCAGTGGGAAAATGAAAATGCGAACATAATCTCAATCTCAACCTCATAACGGCATTGAAATAGCGATTAGAACAAGTCTCAATAAAATCCAATCCAATATCAAATGCACGCGTCTCAAAAAATTGTGGCATTTGCTGCGTGCCAAATGCTGAAATGAAATGTTTTGTATTTATGGATAATACCCATGCCAAAGATCTTGCACTTCTGAATATTGTATGTAGCATGTATTTGTAGACTTATTACGTCGAATTTTAACTTGTATTTTTAACATGTATTTGAAGGAAGATAATAAAACTGAAACTTGGATATGAAAATGGAATTTAAACTGAAAATCGTACCATCAGTTATGAATTCCAATTTTACAGCTGCGTGTTCTATTTACTTAATTTTTTAATTTGGCCTCACGCAATTTGATTTTCTCTTCAAAAAGTTTTTTAACGGATGCCTGCGTTCGGAGCTTTAAAGCCTATGAGTTTGTTGATGAACTTATTGATGGCTCTGATTGAAATAAGCCTCAGGGAAATTCCTTCTTGCATGATAGACAGTACAAAGATATTTTACCTGTACGACTACTAAGCTTCAGAGATCTTCATACAGGTAGGATAGCTTCACAATAACAAAACCCCAGAAATGTGCAGAGTACACGGACAGAAGTATGGTCAACAGGTGGAAAAGGAATTAATTTGGTGTCGAGGCGGCTGTTTCAACCTCATTTTTACATAGATACATACATATATATACGCCTTTCAGCCTTTTAGTTAGTGTATAGTCAATCTCAGCTTTCCCTATTTTATTTTTTACAATATGTTACTCCGGCTACTATTTACGGTTTTAATTTTCCTAAGTTTTCAAAGACCTGAGGTATTAGGAATATACGAAGATGCACCAGGCATTGCAATGGACTATAAAATACACATTGATCCTGGAAAGGAAGACTGTTACTACCAGGTACGGCAACGTAAAATTTTAAAAAATTGCGGATATTGACATTTAGCCGAACGCCGAATAACGGAATATACTTTCACCTATGAAATGCAGAAATATCAATATTCTAAACGGCGTCTTTTTTTCTCTACAGTGGGTTCATCCCAACTCGACGCTCTACGTCGCCTTCCAAGTATTACGCGGTGGGGACGGAATGGCGGGTTTTGCTGTGAAACATCCCAATGGAAATGTTGTTCATCCCTATGCTTGGAAAGCTCAGTCCGATTATCAGGAAACGGCTGCGGTCGGAGGTTACTACGCGGTCTGCGTCGATAATCAATTCTCGAGATTTGCTGCCAAGCTCATTAATCTTTATATTACAACGTTTAGGTAAATTCTAACTTTTTGGTCGAAATATTACAGCATTCTATATGCCTTTCATAAAAAAAAATCCAATTCGCTCCGAAACACATACTCTAACACTAATCCGATCAGAATTTATGTATTTGAGAAATTATGAAAATTCACTGTTAGATCTGTAGTCGATGATTTTTAGCTTTTTTTTTAAAATTCTAGTAATTTTGTTACAGTTTACCAATCTAATTGTTCTTATCCATACAGATATGACGAATGGGAGAAATACACAAAAGAACTGGAGGCGATGGATGTTAGCGTCACTACTTTTACAACTATTCTGTCTTGTAAGTAGCTTTTTGTAAAGTTAAAACTTGTAACATTATAAACAATTAATTGGTGTCTGGCTTTAAGCGTCTAAATCAATTTTTACGAACTCATAGTAGTTGTGTTCGACGCTAAAGTATTCATTTTATTTTTCAGCCGTGGACCAACGGATCGGTCAAGTACTCCAACACCAACAGCACAGCCGGGCCAAGGAATCTCGTGATTTCTCGCTTCTGGAAGACAATGCATCCTATGTCGCGTTTTGGTCAACGGTTCAATGTATTGTGATTATGGGCACGGCTTCCTTTCAGGTTTATTTTGTGAGAAAACTTTTTGATAGTAATTCTAGTGGAAAAAGTAAAGCTCGGGCATAAAGTATTCCGATAATTTGTCATTATGATGTTACCATTCAGTTCAGACGAAATCAACTACATTTGTGTAATTAATTTGAGTTCAAATTTTACTTGAACTTTTTATAATTGAGATCAGACATTTAATTAGCGTTTAATATGTATTTTCAATACACTATTGAACGGAATCTCTATTTTATACTTTTAGTTTTAGGTAAGTAATTACTTTTTTTTAGCCATTTAGTTCTTAAGGTATACCATAAAATCCCAGAATTAGCATGTTTGGTATACCATAGGTAAATTGAAACGGTAAAAGACATTACTCCTTGTCAATCAGCTTGGTGCACATTCCTTAGCGTATGCATGAGCATTATTTATATAGAATCCTAACAATTCTTACTTTGAAATGATTAAATAAATTGAGATTATTTTTGAAACGTATTAAAATTTGAGAATGAATTACAGTGGTTTAGTGGTTTCCATTGAATATTTGGTGGGGTTTGACTAAATTCAACAGTTTATTCCATCTAACAACTAAACCATCTCTAAAATCGTGCACCATTACTGTAGTGTAAATATATCATGACTTCCACATTCCAGACTATTGTTGTCTTACTTCACAGGGCTGAATACAAACCGATGAATTGCATCGAAATAGAGGTACATACATTCGAAAATTAGAAATAACTAAATAAACAATTATTATGAATAGGCGTGCGCGACCACAGTGGCAATGTTAAATAATTATAGATTACAGTATGGCGTAAATATCATAATAAGCGTTAAAGACTTGAGGAGAGCTGCTTCAATTTCACTTCAATACAAAATATAATGTAAATCAATAATTCAGGTGATGCTTTCACTCTGTCAGCCGTGACGGTGAGGCACCCGTGGAACGGAAGTCGGGATTCTCTGTGGTGGGTTATTCTCCCAGTCTGGGCGCAAGTAACGCTGCAAAATGAGACGAATTTGGGATTTGGCCATTTCCCGCATGGCGGGTGTGAGACGCTGATGGGTCAATAATAATAGACAAAAAGTTTATTAAGTATACTACAACTGATGATCAGGTAAATGACATAACCCTAATTTCCAATTCAATGTTCTCAAACTTACACGAATCCCTGTGATGATTTCATTGACGTATTCCAAAACCTGGTCACGTTCCGGAACCGGGACAAAACGCGGCATGTCATCCTCTGACTCCGAATCAGTGTCAGAATCACTGTCTAGGTCAAGATTATCGACGGGTCTTCCAAAGCCCTAATTTAAAAAACAATATTTGGACAATTCAGATCAAATTTTGAATATTATTAACTCTATCCTGCCAACCAATATGGTTTAGAGCTTACATTTAGCACAACTTCGGCTGGTTGGACTGAATTTCCGTTATTTTGATGAGACGATGATGGCTTGGAGGCTAAAGCCATGGAATAGGAGGATGATGATGACGATGCCATGTTTCAAAATTCAATTGTGTAGCAAGATGTTCCTAAATGCAATTACATAAAAAACAGTTATAGCAAAATTAAATACGCAAAGCAATGTAGATTTTCTAAAATATGCAGAAATATCATTCCATTCAATGGAAGTACCTACTGGCAAATAGCAAAAATTAAACGTACATTTCTTAAATATACCAACATACTTACTTAAATCGCGGTCAAATCAGTATTTGCATTGTATTCAAAAGTGTCGCAAAGATATGTTGTATTTTGCAAACGGAATATCAAATGATTTTGTGTAATGTGGCGCTAGATCAGTACGCTAAAATCAAATAAATCATTACGAAGGTTGAAGGTTGTACTCTGTAATTATTCAATAATCGATAA
Organism: Ceratophysella denticulata; assembly: GCA_034694925.1. Lineage (NCBI taxonomy): Eukaryota > Metazoa > Arthropoda > Collembola > Poduromorpha > Hypogastruridae > Ceratophysella > Ceratophysella denticulata. The sequence goes on from JAQFYT010000321.1 coordinate 11,740, forward strand.
AATCCCGTTTAACAAGATAAATTTGCCGTTTTTTGTACCAATAATGTCAATTGGTACTTAATTCTCTACTGAAAATGAGATTTACTATAATCTACGAACACAAAGGGTCATTTGTTTTACCTTAATATTTATTTCCTGTTCAATGTTAAAGCGCCGTTAGGTCAATCTGTCTCGTTTGGATTTACTTATTGGCGATTATGTGTGTGTAAGTGTAAGTACCTGCAGATATTCTTCGATTTGACATAGACTTACTCACTCACCATATACATACATAGAGTGAAATTTACACATTTGCAGGGGTTCGGCATGTAACCTCGGATATTCCGGAGATACACGAGACTTAAAGCATTGGAAAAAAGTTGTTCTGATGATCATTCTGAAGTTTTAAATTATTGTTTTCTTGATTTAATAATTCATATAAATGTACACGTAAATTAAGATCGATGCAAATAAATAAGTTATATACAAGAACGTAGGTTAAATAGGGATTTATTCCGTGTTCCGTATTTTCAAAGCGTTTGGCTACGGATACTCTCCGAAAGTGTTCCAAATATTGCACTTCTCAGACGCTATTAGCATTTTGTATTATCAGATCAGAAGGACAACGCCGGTTAAATAAAGGAGAATTCTGTTTAAATACCGATACATTTTTTTTACCTGATTTAAAATTGACATTCGTGACAGGAAATCTTGAGTCAAATTTACTTTTCATATGAAACTTATCCATAAAATGAAATGTGTATATAGTTCCTCTACTTGTGGTCAAAATATAAAAAACATAAGACTTGCATGTTAGGGAGCATTCTCATAGAGGACTATCGTCCAATCATCACAACTCTTTCAAATTAATTGATTTGACCAACTCAACACACCGCAACTGTTTGAAATTAAGCTGTCATTGACAGGTAAATTTTTTGATCGCTTACAGCTGAATAATAACCATTGTAGCTTCTTCGACACTGATCAGACGAGTGCATTCGATAATCATAGATCGTTCATTCTAAATTTTAAGTGTAACGATATTCAAACATAGGACCCCAAAAGGTGACGCGACGCTATTTTAAAAGAACGGAAAACGGAACGACCTGTGAAATTGGAATTTTAGCTTGAGCATTGGATTTAATATCCAGCAATGTCGATTGTCACCTTGAAGTAAGTGTACTCAATAGCTCGTATCGGAGGCTTATAGCTGTTAGGATATATGCTAAGAAATGATTCCACGCGAATTGGGTGACCGACCGTTTCGCTGTGAAAATACAGTACCAGTGCGAGCTGCAATTGAGCGACTATGACTTTCCTAACTGCCCCTTATCCTCCTTATAATACAATAATACATAAGAAGTTTCATATAATTGTTTAACACTTCTAACCATATTGCGGGTGCATTTTTTTTCGTACATAGATTGTCAGCGGATGACGATGATTTTAATGGAAAGAAATCATGGACGGTGACCATCAACGGTCTGGTATATTCTCAGAGAAGGACCATTGCTTCTCAAAATCCGGAATTCATTCTGAACGAAGAAACTGGTGAGCTTTTTTGCAAGGGCTTAGCTGCTCTTACCACTGCCAGTAAGGAAGTTCCGATCCGGGTTGTCACAACCTATTTGAACCTTCTGGCTAACCTCAAATACAAACTTGTGTCATGCAGTAATTTGGAATATGCTTATCCAGATTCCAGTATCCCTGCTGTTCATATTATTTGGACTTTGCAAGCCTAAAATTGTCTAATGTCTGTAAGATTTCGTTTTCGTTGTTAAATGATAAATGCACCTCCATTTAAGTACATACTAAATAAAAATTTTGAATTTGATAATGCTTTAAATATACTTGATCAGCATGCGATTTCACTTTATTCGTAAAATAATATAAATAGATACATTTAATATATTTATCTTGGCTTCATTACGTCAAACCCAGGAGCTTAGCATTAACGTTTGCTAACGAAAGAAGGGCACAGCGTCGGGAATAAATAGAATTTTCAGTTTGAGCAATTCGATGTGACGTCATTTCCTTCATACAAGTATAAAAATGTTTTTGAAAATAATTACACAATGTCTCAGCATCTTTTCCAGCCTTCTTTCGAACTAGGAAATCCTTCAACTCATCCAAATAAGGATCACAAGGATTTAAATGAGGTTCTAAACCGAAACCATTTTGATCCGAACCTAAGGTCACCTCATGATCTTCCACGTAGATTTGAATAATCTGTTTTAATAGAGAACCCTCATCTGGTAAAGTGTAATTCAAGAGTTCCAATCGAGGGGTATCCAGGACTCCAAGTAACAAAATTTTTAACGCTTTTTCCAAACTTCTACCATTGTTCTGGTTGGAATTTTTCAGACCATTCGTTAGGAAGTCGTCCCAGGCTTTGACAGACGTTTGAAATGGAAACTTATGGTCATACAAACGGAATAAATTAAGATATGCAATATACAGGAGAGATACAAACAAGGAAACGCCTAGGAGTATGATACAAATAGTAAAATTAGAAAATATATCCATAAATTGAAAACTCGTAGCGTTACTTTGGGTTTCATCATCATCCCGATGATTCAAGATATAGTGAGCAACTCTGGCAATTTTACTTCTGCTATTTGAGAACAGCGAGAAGTTACAGATTGACCGTGAATTGTCAATGTCCATCGTATTGTTCATGTACGGGATGTATACCGAAGACCATTCGCGATATTTGTCAATGCCCGGTTTCATGAGCAGAAATGTAAACGCGAAGAAACCTTGATGGAAGGAATTGGAGCGGAATCCGGGTTTGATCATATGGAAACTGAATATGTTAATGACTCGGTCAAGTAATTCGGACCAGATGGTCGAGATTCCCATTGGAGGATTTTCATAGCAAGGGCGAGCTTGGGAATAAATCCGAATCATGAGCAAATACAGCACGAAGGTAAATGCCATGAAAAATGGTGTCCAAACACCACCCAATGTAAGTAGGTAAGCCATTACGTAAATTCTGGATCCTAAAAGTAATTATTCCAGTTCAATTTTATGATTTCGTAAGTGGTATTCGAGTAACTAAATTACATAACAAGACTTACCGACAACTACCAGGTTTGTCAGGAACGTAATCCAATATAAATGCCGTTTTGGTGGATTTAAGCTTAATGGAATGCCGTACGTAAAATAATCTTGAAATTCGAGTGCTTTTAAATATTCGGTCAGAGCGGACGCATACGAAGCGGTGGCTCTCGAAGCAGCAATAATACTCCATGCAATTGTGATCAAACGTGTGCCTAAAATGTAAAATTAGAAACGAAAAACGAATAAGATATCTGAGGTTTAAAATGTAGCATAATTAGTCTGACAATTATTATTCGTGAACTCACAATCAGTCATCGTGCAGAACCGCAGAGGCAGACTTAGATCAAACGCAATATAAATCTGAAGAATACATTGTGGTATTGTTTTAAAAATGGCATCAATGCAGTCAAAATAGGCTTTCACTATGCTCCGTTTCTTATTCACCACAGCGGCATGTATTTCTCGACTGCGTAATAATAAATCTAGTTAGATTCTTGGAGTATAGATACTGTTCACTTGGGTCAGATTAAAGTTTATGTCAGCAACTTAAGATAAGGCTACTCGTGTTACAACTAAGTACATAGTAACTGGAAACCTTACTCATCAATGTCTCTTCGCAGAATCTTTTGCTCTCTCATAGTCTCGTGTCTTTCCGCTTGATCATTCCAGTTTGCACATACCCTAATTAGTAACCAAATTATTTGTGAGTCATTTTTATTGTACAAAATGGCCCAGCATAAAATTGATAAACGCACCGGAACAACGGAGTCACTGCCAATCCCTGGCTCAGTCTTCGAAAAAAGTTCCATTTTGCTTCATTTCTCTGAAACGTCACGTTGTCCTCGTCTATCACAGCTTCACTATTAACACAAATAAACCCAGTTGAATGATCATTCAAAACACGATTTACTGCAATTTTCATAAACTCTATAATACGAATCAATTTTTAGTCTTACTTGTGCTTGTAAACCAAGGAGATTAACCACGCCGATATGAAATGAATAATGAGCGTCAGAATCCATCCCATGGAAGCACCGTTCGAGACATGGGTAAAAATATTAAATCCTAAAACTCCTAGCCCGAACAAATAAAACACTAAACTTGGAATATGGAACCGTTTTGACCCAACGTCATTTTTAACCAGCTCATGCCAGTATTGCAAGTGTTTGTCTTCAATACTGCCCATCGTGGCGACTGATCTTCAGAAGAGCTGCCTAATACGCTATTTGAATACAAATTTGGAGGAAGAATAAATAAGGGGTGACGCGTAACGCATGATTCACCCACTGGCACGTAAAAACAGTATCGATATAAAATGTATAAAACCAGCTTGGAATCACACCATAAATGAATTTGTGATGATACAATTGATGCACTAAAAACGTTTCATCTTCCAGCAGAAGTGACAAGATGAAAACAAACACTCAAAAAAAACCTTTGAACTCCTATTAGGTATCTTTCGTATACTACGTCCTTGGAAGATATCACAATAAAACAATACAAGTACATAAAATTTAACCTGATAACTGAGAATAACACTACTGATATCGATGCAGAAACATAAAATATAGTTAAACTGAGCTTTAAAGTCAACACCATTTGTAAATTGTAATGTCAACCAACGTTAATACTGAGGTTAATCCATATCTTTATAAGTACAACTACAGCGGAAACGGAAACCTCGAGTTTCTGATGCTTACGCAGCCGGCAAAGGCTGAAACTAAACTGAAAGGGTTAACAAAAGAGATAGCACGCAACACGCAACAATCCATTCTCCAGTACTGATTGACGTTTAGAGTGGGAATATGATCTTGAACCTTTCTTTATTCAACCCTTTCTGTTGTACATTGCAATTGCAAGGACGTTCTTGCTGGGTAGGTATTCCACGTAATAATGCCTAAAGGCAGGACCTGTTTTTGCATCTAATTATTCATACGTGGTGAATTTTGCCCACTACTGTACATGGCTGGAATTTGGAATAGGAAAAGCCGAGGTTCGTCTGCCTTTTGCTATAGCACAAATGCGAATTGTAATATTATTTCACTATGGAACATAGAAACTTATGCTAATGATACAAAGTTGTACATTATCATTTAGCATTGCCACGTTTTAAAATTAGAATTACAATGGAATGAAACGCACAACCAACACGAAAACGAAACTATGATCATTGATGACGCCGAGACTTTGTCGGGTAGGAATGATCGCATTTACTTATATCGCGTGTGATCCCCTGGCCGTCAGTGTAAGGTTAGTTAGAAAAATGTATGCGAACCCCGAGATCGCACGCGATATCAGTTCCGGAATGATATGCCTCTCGCATTCAACGTCAGATTGTAGTAAAAACGTTAAATAATTTCCTTTGTGTAGTGCTATAGTCACAAATTTCATTTTGAAAATTTCAAGAGATGCACATAATGAGACAGTTCGCGTTTTATAATCCGTATGCTATTAATTATACAATTGTCTCCAACATATGAAGGTTGAACACAGGTACATATTCGGCTTCTTTACTAAGTAGATTAGAATTAATGTAATTTTTCTACCCACTTATGCACATTACCCTTCTGCACAAGATGTCGTAATTTTGTACCCACGTTGTTAATTACGTACTATGTATTGTTAAAATGTCCATGGCTTCCACGAAAAGAGCACGTTGAGTAGGTAAGCATCCGATCCGAAGCGCCCAAATACATCTCCTAAATCTCAATCAACACAATACTTATTATCATACGATAGTGTGTACTATTAGCTGAATCTTGTTGACACTGAAATAAAGGTCTAAATTCAAAACTTAAATTCAAACTCTGGTTTGGTTACTTGCTAACAGGCGATTTGTTGACAACATATGTTAATTACGTATATGCCGTACAATGACATTCCCGATTAGCTGAAACGGGTCAAAAATTAATTTCACGTAAGTGTCATTTAAGCCATATGTTTGTAATCTAGCAATAGCTGTTACGAATTTTACACTGAAGAATGCATCTGTATATTAGGGAAGTATTTTTTGAAATTACATAATTTCGGCGTACGGTGCAGCATGCTCAAGTTGAAACCGTGTGCAAAGAGCACTTGTTTGTAAGTACTGGTTACTGGTACGTGTGCACGATAAATGACAATGATTAAGTTGAGGTCGGAAAAGTTCAGGAAAGTGGCGTGTGCAAATAATGCAAGTAGTGCAAATAAGATTGATCCAAGGCAACTATAAAAACCAATGACCAACTTTGTGCATTTCATCAGAAAATTGAACCAGAACAAATTGTGAGGAGAAAGTTTTTTCATATCATTCCGTTGGACCATGAAGGACAAGACCACGGTCAATATTACTCTACGTCGAGCCGGTCAAGGTGACTGGGGCTGGATGCTCCAGAAACACGGTATAGCATTTGACCCCCAATTCGGCTGGGACACGGACAAGGTCGAAGCCTTCGTAGCATCTGCTCTCGGCGAATTTATACCGAAACATAAACTACATGGACATGGTGCCTGGATCGCAGAAGCAGACGGAGTCCCCGTGGGGTCAGTGTTGGTGGAGCGGAGGGATGAGGTCACGTCTAGCTTGAGACTCCTGCAGGTCATCCCGGAAGGACGTGGCATGGGCGTCGGGTTCAAATTAGTGAACGAAGTTATCGAGTTTTCCAAGAAAGCCGGGTATTCTAAAGTTATGTTATTTACCACGATTCTTCAAGATGATGTTGTTAGGCTTTATCAAAAGTGTGGATTTAAATATACTCATTCTAATAAGTTTAATGGGTTTGGGCCTGAATTAGAGGGTGTTTTTTATGAATTAGTATTTTAATTAATTACACGATGCAATTTTAGCAAACAAAATTAAGAGATGCGTGTGAATTTACCTATAGATATCTAGATAGATATCAGAACTAAATTGATTTGTTTGACAATTATCATATGTATTTACCAATACATAAGTACGACGAATTCAGAATGAGATGAATGAACCCATAAAACACATAGAAAATTACAACTTGAACGGGTACACAATGTCATATATGTTTGTTTTGTTTGACACCGGTGATATGCGATCACAAAGTTCAAAACGCCGTGCACCTACATTTAATTGTGCGTGTTTATGTATCGTAACAAGCCGATATGACTCTGAGCGAGATAATGTTTTCTTGATAGCATTTTATTTATTCCTGTAAATCAGAAAATAACATGAGTAAATCTGAGATTTATTGATATTTACAATATATGTGGTGTGTCCTATCCAAGGAGATCCTTGGCCCTATCCTGTATTCTAATTGATTATGCCATACAAATACTAGGGACCAATTTGTAGAAATTATGAGAAAATAATGTTATAAGAACTCTGTAAATTAATACATGTGCGGGCATCTCGAAATCGACTCACGAACACGGATGGCAACCGTGTCTGACATGGGAGAAATTTGGATAACATAAGCATATGCTCTAGAAAGTTTAACTTAATGTTCACGCTTTACAATTTTATCAGAGTTTAAAACATAACTGGTATTTTTTACTACAATGGGAAAGTTTAAATTAACCTTATATAACCGAGCTTTCTCAATTAAATATCGAAACTCATGTGTAATCAAGGTTACCAACGAAACTTTTGTACTGATTTGTTGTAGCATGAAATCAATAATAAGTGCGATTCGAGTTCAAAAGCCTTTTTGTATGTAGGTAAGCATAATAACGCCATTACGCTGAAACATGCCGCGAGAGCTCAACTCCTGCTGAGGTTGAACGTTGAAATCCGGACTTGATACTTGATGCTTTCTCGAGTTATAGTTCGTAGTGCACCCGTTCGAAATTATAGTTTCATGCGTAATTACAATGGCTTGCATAAACTTTGACCCAATGTATTGGACCCTCCTAGTGCTACTTCCAATATTGACTTTAGCATCAGTAGAACCGGGTTTTACAACATCGAACAAGCATTCCGCGGATATCAACACACTCCAGCTCGTTCAAGTGGTAATTTTATATAGACGTCGATTCTGTAAATAGTCGATAAGTAATTTAGGAATCTAAATTTTTAAACTATCAGGTTTTTCGACATGGAGATCGAACACCGTTCGCAAATGCTTTTTCTAATGATCCTTACGGAGACAGTAGCTACTGGCCAGAAGGTTTCGGACAGCTGACAAAGGTATATGCATGCACAATTACAATATACCTTGTGCCTATACGACAATTGTTTTGAAATATCCTCATAATTACGTATGTCGTAACAGAAGAAATTATGAATTTTCACAGCAAGGAATAATGAGGCAGTATCAGTTGGGTCAATACTTGCGCTTTCGCTACGCCGGATTCCTCAACAAAACTTACAACCGGGAAGAAGTTTTCGCCAGAAGTTCTGATTTGGACAGAACTATAATGAGCGCTCAGGCTAATTTGGCAGGTTTTTTTCCACCCGAGGACAAGAGAGATCGCTGGAACAGGCATCTCTTGTGGCAACCCATTCCAGTTCACAGTATTCATGTATCCATTGACAATGTGAGAAATATATATATATATGAATAATTTAATTGAAATATTTTTCCAGCAACAAACGAACTAATCTTAGTTTCTATTACTACATTTGTACTTAGAAAATCAATTTTGCACGATCTTGTCCCAAATACAAATTGCTGCTGCAAGAACTTTTGGACTCGGCTCGTTTGAGGGAGCTGAATGATGGCCACAAGGAGTTATACGAATATTTGACCAAGCATTCTGGGCGCACTGTGCTCGAGTTCAATGCTGTTGCGGAGATATACGACACACTTTTTGTCCAAGTAATGATATAAACTGATATTTGCAACATATCTAGACGAAAAAACAGAATTGCCATCAATATTAGTACATCCATCTTTTTCAGGAGCTTCACGGGCTCAAATTACCGAAATGGGCCAATAAAGTCTATCCACAGAAAATGGTTGATCTAGCTGTGCTTCCATTTCAACTTATCAGTGATGGCGCGGAACTCTCAAAATTACGAGCAGGACCACTATTACACGATATCGTTCACAATATTGATGTTCATCTTAATAAGACATTCTTAACGGGTGTAGAAAGTATGACCTTCCGGAAAGCTAAATTCCACATAAACTCTGGACATGATACAACTGTGACCACGTTGATGAACGCTCTTGGAATTTACGATAACAAACATATCCCTGGATACGCCTCTATTCTCATCGTTGAGCTTCACCGAAGTCCCGCTGGGAAGCCGTTTGTGAAGGTATATAGACTAATAAAAAAACGAATTATTTTATTATATTTTTAACGGAATGAACTCTTGATTTTAGGTCTTTTACCGAAATAACACGAATGACCCACCAACGGAAATGCAAATCCAAGGATGCCAACCCCTTCCAGCACACTGTAGCTATCGTAAATTCAAAGATTTCGTCGCCTCAAAAACGCTGAACGACACTCAATGGGAAAAAGAATGCTCGATTCCGGTACAGGGAATTTCCGAAATTTCAAATAAGCTCATCAATGCCATGAAGAATGCATCTGACAAGGATAAATTGTTAAGGAAACTTCGAAGCGTTGGGCGTGAACTGTATGAGGGATACTTGAAGTTCCTCGTGTTCTGGTTCAAGGAAACTCAAGGAAATCAAGCTTAGTTGATAGCAATCCAAAATTGTAATAAATACTATTCAGATGGTTAGAACAAAGTCGAAGATCGTAAAACCAACAATATTATTGTATGGGAATTCTGGAAATTAAATTATGTACTTCTGTTTGTGTAGCTTTCAATAAGTTTGTGTTCGGTCTAATTGTCTAAATATTTAGTATTTAGCACCAGGATGCTTCGTGCAAGAGCTTAAAATCTAACGGATTAGACCATAGAGGTACCTTCATAGCTCTATGGATTAGACGTCTATCAGAGTTGAATGTTAGCACTATTTATACCATAACGAAAACTAGACAATGTATGCGATCCCAACTAAATGCGGTTAGGGAATTTACTAATGGTTTCACATTTAATTGTTGCTAAGTACTTGTCGATTAATTTTGTCGATAAATACGATCGATGATTTGCTATACTGTAAGTGGCGACTGGAATCGTTAGTTGATAGCCCATTTCTGAAGTTCCTTGAGGTCCTCCTCTTCCTGTTCCTGCTTAGTCAATGCAGCGGCTGTTTCTGTTTCAAATTATTGGTAAATGTAAATTTCGAAAACTATTAAAACGTTTCTAGGAATCCATTATTAACAGATCAAAGCTTACTGTTTCGTGAATTCTTGGCCTTTGAAGCTTCAATTGTCAATTTCTTGGAGGTAGACGGGCCTTGAGCCTTGTCTTCATCGCTGTCGTCCCCAGTCTTGTCCAAATGTGGTTTTTTGCCAACGTCAAGCAGCTTTCGGTCCAATTCTTGCTGTGTAAGTTCGTCCAATTCTCTATCCAGTTCATCGTCATCCACTTGAACAAAACCGGCTGGTTTACTGATAGCATCATTGATTTCTTCACTAATGTCTCGTTGCTCCGCAATTTCGTCCATTATTTCATGAACTTTGTCCACATCCCTGTTTAATTGGTGGAAAAGTTAAGCCAAAAAATATTGAGCATCCACCGAAGGTAAAATTTGGTAGCTTTGGAGCGAACATTGGTATAAGCCAGTACTTTATTTCAAATACTCCCATCAAAAGCCACAGGCATTTTTAAAATGATGCGGATGAGCAAAGCTATTCACGTACAAGGTTTTGTGTGCCGTCTTCAATGCCCCAGCAGCTCCAGTCATTGTTCTGAACACTTCAGTGTTGATGCTAGCGCTTTCCAACGTTTCACGCTGAATTTCCAAAGTGACCAATTGAGCAGAACAAGCATCCAGGCACTTCTCCAATCGCTTTTTCTTGAGAAGTGCGCGCTTTGCAACTGTACATACAAAGGTTAACATTGAATGAGACTGCAACTCCGTTAATCCAAAAGGGTCATGATTTTCAATTGCTCTAGGCTTACTGGTCTTGTTCGTGGGATTATTCGCCCGGATAATTTGGAGTTGCTCCGCAATCTGTTCTTCCAAAAATGTTTGCTTTTTAGCGAAAAGTTCCTCCGTATCCCGAAGCTTCTGAACAGCATCAGCATTGGTATTTCCAACCCCGGGCTTAGGCTTGTTTTTCCCAGCACGACCAAAGAGCTTTAATTTTTTAAACATAACTGTAGCTGATCTTCGGACTGCCCACGATCCTAAAATGGAGCGACGTGACGTGACGTAACCCTAACTGTAAAATGCGAGATAACGATCGGTGGTTGGTGGTGTTAGAATTTAGAGATTGAAGATTTGATATAAGCACGCAGCGTTTGCTGTGAAATTTGCGGAGTACATGAAATGGTTTGTTTTCATATTGATATCTTTCAATCTTAATCACTCGTCCTAAACTTGTGTCATGACAACAAGGTGCATTTTGAACCAGGAACTGATAATTTCTTAGGTACCTCGTTTTGCTTGTGTACTAAGGTACATGTCTAGGTTCGGAATTTTAAAAAAAATAACCATCAGTTGGCAAATTCAATTCATACATAGAGATATTCATAGGCATATGCATAAGCGATAATTTGAATAGCCCTGATTCCATTTCAATGAATTGAGAGAACGCTATACCTTACATATGAATTTTCATAGTTTGCATACATCAATATTTAATTGCGACAAAAGGTAGTTGTGGAGAACATTTATACCGACATTGAATTTAGATTGGTGTGTCCAGTTTTCAATACTTCCACAATTATGAAATTGATTAAGATTAATTGCTTTATAATCTAATATTTCCATGGTTCCTGAAGCACGAGTACTCCATCTGAACTTCGTGCAATTCGAAGTCTTCCAGCCGAAACCCCGGGCGGAAGTTCTACAAATTCACTCGCAACTCTTGTTCCTTGAAGTTTACGGTTGGTTCTTGTTTTATCATTCGACATTCTCATTATCACACCGTCAAACTGTTGCGGTTAAAGCAAAATTATCACGTTGGTTAAACGCTAATAAAACCATAAAGTATGCTTTTTAGTCTATTTCCGTATGCAGTTTAATACCGTCAAGACATTTCCACAAATTCGCATGAAAATCTGATCCTCGCGGAATTCCTTCATGTTAACAAGTTTGCTGTAACGCCGAAAACCGGGCGGGTCGTTGTAGGGTTTCCTACAAAAAACGTGTAAAATTAGTGTTTCAAAAAATTGGAAATTTTATTCAAGTTTACCGGAGTGTGGATAAATCCGCGAAGCTATTCGGAAAGAACATGTCTTCACTCGGCTTTCCAATAGTAGTCCAACCTCGTAAGCAATAAACTGGTCGCTCTTGTTCCACCAACTTCCTTTCTTCTGGTGTCGAGTGTTCTTCGGCCAAACGCTCTTCGGCCTAGATAACCCAAAAAATGTCGATAAATAATTTATTAGTTCTTAATATATTCATATTGAATTAGCATGACCATACCACTTCACGCCTGAGCACAACCGTCTGCCTGGGATTCTTCTTTACCAATTCCTGACGCCGTCTTGCCAATTTGAGCATAAAATCATCCATCAAAGCTTTATTCTGACCAAAATTGTACATATCCGTCACTTTCTTGGACTTATCAGGGCGATACATAGTCGAATAGAAATCACGAGCGGCTCGACGGTTCTTGATAGCATCTTGACAGAGACTCGAGAAAATGGCCTGTTCCTTGTTTGTCTTTCTAGCTAGCAATGAACTGTCCTTCAAATCCTTGCTCGTAAGATCGATCTGGGAGTCACGGCTATCCACCACCTGCAGAAACTTGCTGTAAGGATGCTTCGTGTCAATATTCGTCCGTTGACTGCTCCAAGTGGATGGCATGGCCAAGAGCCGAGACTCCTTGTCCCTGGACGCTGCCCTGGTTTTACTTCTATAGATAAGACTCATCGTGTCACTCCTGGTGCCTCCAAGCTCTTTCCGGGACCCTTCCATTGCCACAGTAGATTGAGAATCCTCATCGAAACGGACCGTGAAGGCATTGGATTGGGCAGGGCCCATGGACGGTGCACGAGACCGGGATACTGATCGAGAGCGTGATACGGATACTGCAGCAGATACACCGGGTCTTGATCTCGATTTCGATCTGGACATTCTGGACGTGGCGGCGGTGGCTGTGAGGCCTGAAGTTCTCGAAAGAGACTGCTGTACAGGAATAGGAAGGCCGATCAGTGCCATTTCGAGCGGAAAGACTTGGCTCATTTGACTGGCCGTCATGCCCATAGGGATTGAGGGTGACGCCTGTGGACCGAAGGGTAGCTTGGACCTCGGCTTCCGTTCCAGCAACGTCCGGATGTGCTCTGGTCTTTGAGACGGAAACATGATGTGGCCGCTAATTCACTGACGACGTGATGACAAATGACTAGTAATCCTTGTAAATATATAGTTTACGAAAAGAGTCAATAATCCGCGTGCAACTGTTGACTGTTCAAGTTCATTGCAAAAGATAATAAAAGGTATCCCGTTTCAATCTATGAACATGCATTTGGTATATTTTGATTTGAGAGATTTGAAACAAAACTCTACGCAATTGAAACAAAACTGTGTTTGAAGAAATCAAACAAGAACGAGAAAGTACACGCCACGGTAACGCTCTGATACGAAGACTAATCTCTATTCATTGCAATTGTAATGCATAGAAATGTGGGTTTCTGTTTAATTTACATGACTTAAATACTGAGTATTTCATAACTTACAACACAAATCGCCAGCGGGTGATTACGAATAACTTAGGATTATGGTTAGGTAATTATAAATGTGAACAAGATGCTCCAGTTGACTATTTCTATATGAGGAGCACTTCACGCGCTCTAGTTTTAAGGTATGACGCTTACACGTCCACATCATGAATATTTTTTAAGGGCGACTTCATCACGGAGTATCACTCGGAATTCGGGATAGAACAGTTTTGAGAACTAAAGACAAATACAAGTGGTGTATGAATAGATACCTACCTAGACTGTGTTTAGGAGAAATGTGCTATCGTGCTATCATTTAGCAACGATTTAATACATGCGGATGTGAACAAAAGTTGCATTTATGAACTATTGATTGTAAAATTGTTACCGGAATAAATTAATATTTCGTAGTTACAATTTACAATAAATAAATGATACCAGTTGACGTATAAATTTAGAATAAAAATTTACAGAGAATCAGCGGAAATTTGAGTCCTATAAAGAGAAAGTATGTTTTGGAACGGATTCTTGAGTGGGATTCTCGAGCTCGGATACGATCCCAGTCCATGACATGGACACGGGAAAGAAACCTGTTTTACATACAACGCTGTCCTGATCGACCCGCCACCGTACACCGCATGCACACGCCACACTCAAGTTAAAAAAAAACTACACGTGGCTTTCTCCACATTATTATTGCGGTAAGTAAGTAGTACGATTAGAACGGAGATTCTGTTCACCACTGACAGATTTCGACTTTAATAATTTAAATAAAACACAACAAATAAATAGTAATTTAATAGGTAAATTTAACAAACGCATTACTATATTTGGGTTTCAACATAAACACCTATGCTCATGTTAAATTGATAAGTTAGCTCTATAATTTAGACCGAGCCCCTCATATGTAATGTAAAAATTAAGATGCACAATTCTGTTTGAACAAAAAATGCATCATCAAGTTATAAGGCAAACACAAACTTCCTTGCTACATATTGGGTTTACACGGGTCAAACATTCATGGGTCAGATCTTATTTTATTAACAGAGTGACCGTGACTTAAGATTTTATTATTAGAATACCTATACTTTTGTATACATATCTGTAAATCATTACGTAAAAATATAAACAAATGCGGGTAGACAACTCAATAACCTCAATCCCCAGCAATTGACGTCTTGCAAGCAATGCTAATGATTTGTTATAGAGTTCCTTGGATTGAAATATATTTTCTATGCAGAATGCTTCGTTGACACTTTGGGACCAAAGTCGTGAGAGCACATGGTCATTATTTCTGATCTGAGACCACCCCTACCCTACGATAGTTCAATAATTGGTTCTAAATATCAAACCTCAATTTTAACTTCAAACAGAAATCATGCACGTCGTAGAGACACGAATACGTGAAAATATGCATACAAGTTTGAATTGGTTCAAACTGAAGAAAGTTCAACAATATTAAAATGAATTATAAACAAAATTGGGTTAGCAAAGTGCGAACATTTTCGGACCCTTATGAATCGAAGGCGTTCCAAGTTCCTACAACCCTATTTTGCACTTACGAAAAAATTCCAGGTACTTGCACCTTGCATCTGTGTGCCATGCTACAGGACAGCATATTAGCACATGTACATAGTACGTAGATATAACTACGTAGATATACCTACCTGCGTTTCCCCGGCGGCTACAGCTTTCTCTGCTGGAGAAAGCTTTATGTCTATTCTTCTGTTCTGATGATCTAAATTCCAACTTCGGTTTTCAATCTCTTCATTTGTTATTATTAGTAATGGAAGTCCGTAAAAGTGAACAATAGAACAATGAATTCATCTATCTCATCTCAGCCGCATTTCGGAAGATGTGCTGGGATTCTATGTCATATCTAAAATCACATGTAAACCGAATAAAAACTTTAACATTTACAAGCTTGAGTAATTATATTTTGGTTCAGCAAAGTTTCGACAGAGACTCGACACCATTTGGGGCAATTTGGGATCACTTCAGGATTTTGATAGATTTGAATTGAATCTTTGGGCTGTTACCATGGAGCAAACACAAATAGCAAAGACCCGGAAGCAAACACATGTGAGTAATGTGTAAATAGCGTAAATTCTCAATAATTATTCTCTCTAAAATAAGGCCAAAATAATAAAAAGAAATGAGTTAAGTAAGTGGTTCCGAGAGCATTGAAAAGAAAAGTGATATCTGCGCTTAGCAATATATTCGTTGCTCGGCAAAAAGGTGCCTAAAAATTGACATTAGGCGAAAGAGTGCGATGGATCTCCGGCCGTTACCTCATCGCGTAGCTGCGACAGCAGCGAAGGAAGAACGTGAGGAAAACGTTTCTGACCCACCTCAGGCTATGGAGGAAGTTCAGGGCGTCTCGCCCACGACAATTAATGATATGGCAACAGAAGAGGTAATAAGTAACGGGTAACCTAGCCTAAATTGTTAAATGCAACAATCTCACGGTCAATTCGATGACACTCTTAAATGTCTGTGCAATCGAATAGTGTACTGTAGCTATTCTTGAATATCTTTCAGAGTCAGCTACTTGTGGAAATCATGGACTATTTGACCGTCCTTGAGCGCCAGAAGCTTCGTTCAACCTGTCAGAAGTGGAATTACATTGTAATTTTACTCTTTGAAACACCCGTATTTCTGAGCAATGAGAACGTCAAATGGTTCGCCAATTGCCAAGCCCGCTTCCCCCAA
>JAQFYT010000322.1:0-28119 GCA_034694925.1 Ceratophysella denticulata
GCTGCAAGTATCTGTTTGGAAGCTGCAACTATTTGTTTGGAAGCGATTTGTACCAATTCAGAAGTTGCGTTAAATACCACCCAAACATTATCCGTATAAACTTTTTGCAACCAGAGCTTGCGCTATACACTGCAAGTTACTATACTATAAGTATGTTAATACCTGAATTGGGAGTTTTTTTTTATTTGGAAGAAGAAATTCCTACGTTCGCACAATAGTTTGATCGACATGCAAGATGGAAGATCTGACGATCTTTCATGTCAGGAGAATACATCGTTGTCGTCGAAGCCTGCGTGTGTCCCGTCCCGTAAACAAATCTGTCAACACAGTAGTGTACACCGGCACGTTGACCTGCCAATAATTACACACCACGAATTCAAAATTGGAATTCTTTTTTTTATATTTCTTGAAGAATTAACATCTGTAAACAACTGCAGGTGACGCGACGGGCCATGGCTGCACAGGCTAGTATACATTAAAATATCAGACCTGGCTTACTCTCACTGCGCTTAATAGGATGTTCAATACATATAAAAAGATCCCATCGTAGCCTTTAACAGCCTGTAGCCCAACCCACATATATGCTCAAGCTGCGACGCTGTTCGTTCTAGCGTGTGATAGGAATAGGAGTATAAATAGGAGAATAGATACTAGAATGCTATACCTCTAGCCATATTCGTCGGATGTCGGATTCATGGGAATGAAGGTAGCGCTCTCTAGTTCATAAGTAAGTGTAACTTGGAAAATCCTAGCTAACGCCAAGGCAAGGCGAACAAGCTAAAACATATACATACATACATACATACATATATGGAGCATTCCTTATTCTCCTGTACTGTTGTATTGGTACGCATGAAGTTGAAAGCTGAAGACCCAAAGATAAAATTGACGGAGTATGTATGTAATATTTAATCTTATAAATTCTCGTATGTTTCAGTCTTATTACTTCACTAGTGAAGGAAGTGTGCAATAAAGAGGACGTGTCCTTCCTATTGAACTCACACGGAATCGGAGTTCACTTTCACTAGTGACTGAGCTGCCACTTGTTCATTTGAAAGAAGAATTTCGGTCATTCTCAATAAGTCGTAATGGCTGACAAGGCGGATTTGGAGAAACGGAAGCAGATCTCTGTACGAGGGATCGCTCAGGTCGAAAATGTCTCCAACATTAAGAAAACGTTCAATAGACACGTTCATTACACTCTCGTGAAGGTATGTAAGCCCTTGAAAAGAAATTCATTTGTAACGCTATATTATGCATACATGATGCTATTTTGCTTGTGTTTTCCTTAAACGCTTCGGAATGTTACGTAATATAGATTACATACATACATATATACACATACATAATTACATACATAATATATTTGGAAATTTTTCTAGGACCGGAATGTCGCCACACCGCGGGATTACTACTTCGCCTTGGCTCATACGGTTAAGGACCATTTGACCTCACGTTGGATTCGAACTCAACAAAACTGGTACGAGAAGGACCCAAAGGTAAGCGAACGACATAAAATGGCGTAGTAAGTTCTAATAGTTAAATGTTATTTGTGCGAGAAAGTCATTCGGTATAACGTATTATCAAAGACGCATGTAGCCGCTACAAGAATATCGAAAATTTTCCATCGAAATCCTGAAGTCCAATTCCGAGCGCGTCGACGGTCTAACTTGGTAGTCTGGAAAGATGCATGTATGTAGCGTGGTACATAGGAACAGGAGCTGCTTTTCACTCTCTGGGGTTGTGATTTTGATAAGGCGCACGGATATATCTGGATTGGATTCCGTGAATCACGAAAACAAATGCCCCCTCATATGTCGCATATACCTATCCATGGAAAGTGATAACTTTAATTTTGACAGGTATGCGTCATGGGCCATGCTTGCCCTCGCCTTGCGCGCATGTGGGACACATGTTTTATGTAATTATATCATGATGACCCTCACATCTATCTTCAATTTTTGAAGGAATAGAATAAGGTTCGCGAATGATGAGCAGTGATAGTTGAATGACCTTACGTTTTGCCTTTACAATCGAATAAGCATTTTCTAATTACATACATATTATTGCAGAGAGTGTACTACTTGTCCCTTGAGTTCTATATGGGACGCTCCCTGCAGAATACTATGATCAACGTGGGAATCCAGTCTGCTTGTGATGAAGCCATGTACCAGGTTCGGATTCGAAAAACAGTAGAAAACTGATTAGTGATTCAATTTTGACATAAACAGTTAAAAATTCTAAAATACCGAATCATTTACAGATGGGTTTGGATATCGAGGAATTAGAGGAAATGGAAGAGGATGCTGGGCTTGGGAATGGTGGATTAGGTCGCCTCGCGGCTTGTTTCTTGGATTCAATGGCAACACTTGGCCTGGCTGCCTACGGCTACGGGATTCGCTATGAATACGGCATCTTTGCCCAACGAATTAAGAATGGTGAACAATTAGAAGAACCTGATGACTGGCTTCGGTTCGGATGCCCTTGGGAAAAGGCACGTCCTGAATACTTGCTCCCAGTTCAATTCTATGGTCGTGTCGACGATGGGGTCGGTGAGGCTAAGAAATGGGTCGACAGCCAGGTTCGAATTATATTTTGTACTTAATCAAATTAGTCTTTTCCTTCCTGAGGTCGAGGTCCATCACCCATAATCTAATTTTGTACGCTGTCACTGCAGATTGTTCTTGCCATGCCGTACGACAATCCTATTCCTGGCTATGGAAACAACGTTGTGAATACTCTCCGACTTTGGTCGGCCAAATCACCCATTGGATTCGACTTGAAGTTTTGTAATTTTATTATTCAAATTCAAAGCCAGGCTTCAAGTATTATTTTAGTACACATAATCAATGTCAATTATTCAAATTTCCAGTCAATGACGGTGACTACATTCAAGCCGTACTAGATCGGAACCTGGCCGAGAATATTACACGTGTTCTTTACCCTAATGATAATTTCTTCGAAGGAAAGGAACTTCGTTTAAAACAGGAATATTTCTTGTGCTCGGCTTCGCTTCAAGTAAATACTATAAAATATAGCAAATGGGAATCTAGTCTAGAATATATGGTCTGCGTATTTTAATCATTTTATTTCACATTCGATAGGATATTATCCGGCGATACAAGTCTTCCAAATTCGGTAGTCGTCAGGTTTTGAGGACAACGTTTGATCAATTTCCGTCAAAAGTTGCGATTCAGTTGAATGACACTCATCCTTCTTTGGCAATTCCGGAATTACTCCGTCTGCTCATTGATGTTGATGGATTGTCATGGGACAAGGCATGGGAAATTACTCAAAAGACGTGTGCTTACACGAATCACACGGTGCTACCTGAAGCTTTGGAACGTTGGCCAACTTCCCTGCTCCAGAATATCCTCCCAAGACATTTGGATATTATCTACAAGATTAATTTCTTGCATTTACAAGTAGGTGTATTAGAAAATGACGAATATCAATTCCGAGTATTTACTCGAAATGTTTGTCTTCCTCCATGCAATAGGCTGTTGAGAAACGCTGGCCAGGGGACTTGGACCGGATGAAGAGAATGTCCCTTGTGGAAGAGGATGGGGAGAAACGGGTCAATATGGCATTCTTGTCAATTGTCGGCTCACACGCCGTGAATGGAGTGGCTGCTCTGCACTCGGAAATTATCAAGACGGACATGTAATTGACTTCATATATTTAAATCTGTATTAAATTCCAGCTTGTGCTTATGGGAATTGATTATTAGATGTTGATCTAATCGCTAGATATTTCAAATGCGCTCCTTTTTGTATCTCTGACCCTCATTGAAGTTATTAACCTTATTCGTTTCTTTCGCCCTTGTTATAGCTTCAAAGATTTTTATGAGATGATGCCGGAGAAGTTTCAAAACAAGACAAACGGGATTACGCCACGGCGTTGGCTCCTGTTGTGCAACCCAAGTCTTTCCGATGTTGTTGCTGATGTAATACATTTTATTAACTTTACGATTAAGTATCCTGAACGTCCGTTGACATTTCAGATATGGTAACCCAATTCGTCATTAAGTTAAATACTAAACGCGTTTATTTTAGAAAATTGGCGAAGACTGGATAGTTCATTTGGATCAACTTGCGCAATTGAAGAAGTTTGACAGTGATCCAAGCTTTCTTAGAAATATTCAGACAGTCAAGCAGGAGAATAAAATGAAGTTGGCTGCGTATCTTCAAAAGGAATACGGGATTTATGTGAATCCGGCATCAATGTTTGATATTCATGTGAGTACCGATATATGGTTTATTAAAATTCATTAGTTCACTCGTTTCGTTCTTAGTTCATAGCACACCTGCGTGTTTTTACAGGTCAAACGAATCCACGAATACAAGCGTCAACTATTGAACTGTCTCCACATAATCACGATGTACAACAGGATTAAGCGAAATCCCGCTGGAAAATTCGTCCCACGGACCGTGATGATTGGAGGAAAAGCTGCTCCAGGATATCACACTGCGAAGCAAATTATCAAGCTCATTTGCGCTGTGGCAAATGTCGTTAACAACGACCCCGTCGTAGAAGATCGCTTGAAAGTCGTGTACTTAGAAAATTATCGGGTCACTTTGGCAGAGAAAGTTATCCCGGCTTGTGACTTGAGTCAACAAATCTCAACTGCGGGCACAGAGGCGTCTGGAACCGGAAACATGAAATTCATGGTGAGTACTGTTCAGTACATTTTTATTTATTACACGAAATCGAATAGAATTAATACGGTTATTTGCAATGTATTTAATTTAGTTGAACGGAGCCCTCACAATTGGAACTCTGGACGGAGCAAATATTGAGATGATGGAGGAGATGGGAGAAGAGAACATTTTCATTTTCGGAATGAAGGTCGACGAAGTTGAAGAGCTCAAGAAATCTGGAACCGATGCCTCGAAATATTACGAGCGGAATGCGGAGCTAAAACAATGCTTGGATCAGATTCGAAGTGGATTCTTCCTTCCTCAAAAGCCAGAGGAGTTCCATCACCTCGTCGACATTTTGCTCAAATGGGATCGATTCTACTCACTCGCTGACTACGACGACTACATCAAGTGTCAGGACAGGGTTAACGAGCTGTATTTGGTAAGTAAACTGTGACACGATATAACCAATATGCCGTATGTTAGAATTGAATATTGCCCACTCGGTAATGAGCAAGGAGCGCAAGGTCATAGAAATAAAAAAAAATTTGACAATTCCTAGGATCAAGATCTATGGACAAAGAAAGCCCTCCATAATATAGCTTCTTCCGGCAAGTTCTCGAGTGACAGGACTATTGCTGAGTATGCTCGTGAAATTTGGGGCACGGAGCCGTCATGGGAAAAGCTCCCTCCACCGCATGAGCCCCGTGATGTCCAGGAAAATGGTGACCAGTAAACCAGAATTCCCCATGGCCAAGGTTTCAGCAGAGCTGCAAATCTCCATCCTCGTAGTCCACCCCTAAATAGTAAAGTTGGATTATACTATACCTAATCCAGTCAACAACCCCATCTAACTCTATATTTCTCCAGGATGAACGATGCAATACGTTATGTTGCATGTACCTGTCAAAATTATTATTCTGATTCTAAGTGCCATATAGATCTGAAATCTAATTATTGTGCCTATTTTGCTCTTAAGATTAGTTCTAATTGCTCTATATCATGACTCTCACTAAAAAAATCACTTGCACGTGATGTTCTAAATAGCTTCCCTATGCCACCCGCTGCTGTATAGTTCTTTACAGCTTTCCTGTTATTGTCATAGTAGCGTAATAAAGTAAATTCCAAACTATTTACAGATATGGAATGTATGTCCTTGTATGTAGAGAATCTCCTAGTGTACCTTATTCTAATACCAATTGATTCAGAATGCAAATAAATAGTCAGTCATAAACCATATAATAATTCGATGAAATAAAAGAATGAATAAAAAATGCAATACAACTCGAGATTAGACGTGAGTTCATTTTATTAAAACTTAATTATCAGCGGCGTCTAAGCCAGTTGATTTCAACGCAGTTTCAAACCAACATAACATACACCATTCGTAAAGTGAACCATTAAACTTTTTTATTACTAAATTATACTGTCTCGACAGCGTAGGGAGACGGAGGGGCCCACAAAAAGAATTAATTAAGTACACACACCAATAATAGCTGTTGTTGCCATTTTATTACACTATTGACAACTTGTACTTTGAATCTGAGTAAAACACTTACAACAAAACGTATAGCCCCACCAAATAAAGAACACAAGAGAATTAGTAGGACTGATTGTGATTTGTAATAGACTATGGCATAGGTATGAATCTATTCACTTGAGTATGACTGCAAGAGCCTAACAATACAATGTACAAGAAATAACGGGGCTATTTATCACTTAATCGATACACCAATAACTCTAGATTAATTTAAAGCATCTGGGAATCAGTTTCACTCCAACCGTCGAAACATAAAACCAACACAGTAAAACCTACATATTTACTTTATATAGTAAAGCAAATCCATATAATATGTAATAATTACAGTTGTTTAAAGTATTTCTTCATATTATACTATAATTTTTAGTACATAAAGACTAAGAAGTCTGTCCTGAGTCTTCGTGATTCGTAACTAATAAGAATTGAAGAGCTCTGATTTTTTACTTAACTATAATTTTAAATTATGTCCGACTGCTCCAGTTCCAGTCCAGCATTCATAGTCGTCACAATTCACGCAGTATTTCAATTAACAACTGTACCTAGCTTATTATCAGGCTCAATGACAGTCGCGATTTTTTTTTTGTGATTACTAACGTGGACAACCAAAATTCGTAAATTAGTAAAATAGCAACCCAACAAAACGTCACGAATTAAATTATTGTCTGTGTGTGTACTGTGATGTAGTAGGCTGGTTTACCTTCCAAGTAAAAGTCTTTCTATTCAAGAAAAGCTACACATTTCAATCAATTTCTTAACAAGAAAAATACAAAACATAAGTTAAATAATATTGTCATATTTAATTAAATATTTTTACATCTTTTTTTTGTTAAACTCTATTTTCATGAAAGACATTTTTGTTTTGACGAAATTTTTCTTGGGGGATCTGAGATCGAACCATCTCGATTTCCTTATAACTAGTCATAACAACAAATATACACGCCCAAAGCAGTTTACTTTCGGATTCTTTCAAAAAATACGACCAATCCCAATCACAAATATACGAATATGAAATACAACAATCTTACTTTTATGACAATTACCCGAAAGACTCTTTCCTTGATTTGTCTTCTGTTTCTCGTGCACGCCAAACGTTCATGATTGTCATACGTACATCACATCTTTCACTCCTTATTCTTAGAATCGTAAGCTTAACCGTGACCTCAAATGACCGCTCGTATGTATATCTCAACCATTCCCATCCCTTAAACTGTGAGATCTATTTTATAGCAGTAAAGGTATGTGCATTTGAGAATGCTTGGCTTGAGTCTGTATCTCCTCCAGCAGGTGAGTAATTTTAGTAGGGCTAAGATGGAGAATTACTGAGGTTGGAGGTCATCGAATCGAAGCCGAAACTCGTATTATGTATTATTGTGATTGATTGATAAGTCTAGTGGTAGTGGTATTTATAGATACTCTTCAACTAAATGCATTGCGGGCAAAATAGTTTTTCGATCATTTTTCTCTCTCTAGAAAATAGTGAAAGACTGGTCATTCCATTCCACATTCACTATACTGTACAACCTTCCCTTAGGTACCATAAAATATTTTTAATTACTAATACTAATATACCTACCTTAATTTTGTGGAGTTAGGCTTAACTTGTGATTTGGTGCTAAAACTACTGACTAAATCTACGTTGGATTGTCTCTGCGTTTCATGTTTCAAGGTAATTTGATTGATCTTCGTGAAATTTTGACGCAAGGCACAACTGCCTTACAACGCTTATCACAACAGAAATTACAATGCAGAGCATGAATTCTCCGGGATTGTCAGGTATCATCAATATTGTTCGTTTTCTTTCTTTGTTCCAAAATATTCTATTGTATGCGCAACGCAACGCCAAAGTTTCAACTTTATACCTTCATCTGAACATTATCTATTTCCTATTTCTATTCTATTCTAATTTAGATAATAGATTGTAGGTGTGGGTTAGGGGAGCTAATTATATTATACTAAACACTGAACTAAAAGGAAAACAACGTGAAGAATTGAATTGACGCTCAGTCTCAGTCAATTTCTCAAATAAATAAAAAATAAACGAGTCGACTGCATAATTGTAATAGTGAAAAGAACGGCTAGCTCGTACAACTAAATGGGGTTTTGTAAGGTTAACCTGTACTAATGCTGAAGCTAAAGTTGATTGTAGACTCCGGCTGGGATATAATAAAGTATGAATTACGCTTATGACATTATGTGTAAATCTTGAAACATCTTATAAAGTGGTTGATGGGGATCTCTTTCTCTTCCAGCAGTCGGGATGCATCTTCTTTTGCTCCTCAGCTCGGTCTTTAGCACACTTCGAGTACAACTCCTTTTCTGTGGGTTCCAGTGTTTTCCACGCATCTCCCAAAAGCACGCTAATTGACCTGTAGGTAGTCGAAATATTTAAGGTACATTGTTAAGATACATACATTTAGCATATGCATTCTTTACTGATAAACACAAACGGATAGCTTGAAGACTGGCGGTACTTTCTTATGTAAAAATAATTGATAAAAACCGGTCCAGGGATTCCGTCAACCGTTCTAAATGTGTTTTAGGAAAGAGAACTAAGAACAGCTAACAGCATACGTCCTTCCAAACGCTTATTTCACTAAGAACCTCCGAAAAAACACGTCCCTTCTTTTTACAAATTGACTGAAAAATGGGTGATATTAATTATTAATCTTAAGTTAGGTTAGCTGTTCCAAATACACATGGGGCCTGAAGGGGTATTCCATAATAACTAACCGAACCTATGGAATGACTGAATCTCCGACACTATGCGTGTGGATCTGCAACAATATGCGACAAATGGTCCTCCATAGCACTGCGCGGGTTCTGAGTAACATTGCTTTTGGAATTGCGTCCGCAATTTATCCGTTACCTTACTTACACTACTCTCTCAGTCCGTTTTAATTAGCCTTAAGTAGTACACACTTTTAATTTATTGAATGTATTGATACGATCGTATTGCCAATCAACTTGTTGTATGTTGTAGGTAAAAGAATTGTGCTCACCGATTATCTTTCCCCGGATATTGTTGAATGAGCTCTGGGCGCTTATCCTTAGCAAAGAGCAGAAAAGCATTCATAGGACGCCTCCCCTTAGGTTCCCCAGTGGTGGATGAAGCGGCTGGAGCATTGGGATCCTTATTTTTCTTAGATTTGGCCTTTGTCTTGGGCACAGGTCCAAGGACTAATTTCTTATTGTTGGCAGCACTCATCAAAGGGCTGGGGTGAATAGAGCTGGGCGGGTGTATGTCTTCAGAACGAGAACTCAGTTCCTGATGATGTTGAACTGCGTAATGATGCGGGTTGTGGTGGTGGTGTGAATGGTGAGGTGGAACGATTGAAATTGGCACCGCAAAGGGCTTAACATCTTCAATAAACGGTTTGACGTCTACGCCGTAGTTCGGCTTCATGTCACCATAGCTGGGTTTCACGTCACCAGGGACCGGAAACAGCTTAATATCTCCAAGATAATTTGGTTTGATATCTCCGAAGCAGGGTTTAATATCTTCCATTGGAGGGAGTAAACTGGAGGACCTTGAAAGGTCACAGCTCGAACCGTTTCCGTTAGCCATGATCATGATATTGAGTCGATGGCCGCCGGAGGATCCGGCGCCATTAAAGTTCTGCTGATTGTGAGATAGATTTGGTGGACTGCGTGAAGATCTACCTGTGCTACAAGCAACTATGATGTCACCGCCTTCAAGAATATTACAATGACTTCCATACGCTTCAGCAAAAGCATCCGGCTTAACGGCACACCAACCTAGGGAATCAAAGAACGTGTTCATGAAATTCGCTTGTATTCTGTTGTGCGGTGAATATACCAGTTGGCTTTCCTTGAACCGTTGCCTCACATCTCACATTATATTCAATATTCAATTAAATTTCGAAGTAAAATGGAGCTGCGCTCATTTCAAGGTGAAATCTAAGCTCTTGATTTATCTATTTATGCCATTGTGACACCTAGAACTTTGAGAAATAAAATGATCACGAGCTAGTCCTGATTTATGCAAAGGTAAGCACTTCATAAGGATTTAACATTTATTTCTAGACTTCTAGGAAACGCTACGGAGGAAAAATGGTTTTAGAATCAATTGCTAACCAAATTATTGCCACTATCCTTAAATAACAACGAAGTTGGAATTTAAATCAATCAACACTCAACGTGGTCATGATCGTCCTGAGTGGGAAATTCGCGCATGAATGTCAATATTTCGCAGATTAGAGCTTGTGATTCGACATTTGAATCCATTATAATATATTACAGCGATGTGTGCTGGAGTTAGAACTTAGAACTAGGTTTACAAATTCAGTCTAGACACCGTACCTTTCTTGTCGACCATAAATGGATGTCCAGGCTCACAGTCTACTTCAATATTGGGATGATGTAGGTCACCGATGGGGCATAAGGTCAGCTGAACTCTCTCCTTGGTCGAGGACGTCACAACATACTGAAAAGCCAAAAAGACAAACCATCAAGTTTGTTTCATTAGAAGAAGCGCATTCATCTTAGGTTGTATTTTGTATTAACATATCAAACATAATGTGAAGGAGTATTGGAGACACTGACTTGAACAGGAACAAACGAAATATATTATCATTCCAGTATTGTATAGATACATCGTACACATTATGTGTATAAAAGGCATGAAGAGCGGAAATGAGTTCATCAATCTACGCCTGAAGTCAGCCCCTAGAACTAGTTTTGGTTTACTTGAACTTTAATCTCTCCAATGAAGACCTAAAGCTAGGCTCAGCATGAAACCTCTTATCTCGAAAAGATTAACTCCTTTACCGTTTTGACTTGAAGTCCGAGTGGGGCATAGTCTCCTTTTATACCCAAGAAGGACTCTGTTCCACTGTGCGAAATATAGTCGACCATTTGCCAAGAAGAGTTCAGTCCCGCTGCCGTGAATCTTATTTTAGTACCGGACATGAAGATGTTCCATGCAGGCGTAGGGAGATTATTATTGAGCGAAGGGGTTGAACCAGACTTTTCGTGAAGGTCTTCATAACTCAACGAATTGGTTGAAGCTTGAGACGAAGCTGGGCTCAGCATTGTTGACGGAATCATCGTATTGAATATAGAGTTTGACCCCACACCACTGCTTCCACTTGAAGACAAAGAGGTGCTAGGTACGGTCAAAGACGACCCAGAAGGTCCGTTTGACCCTGATGACCCACTGGACGTTGTTGGCACTGGTGTGACCGTCACAAAAGTCGGTGTGTTGAGACTGGAACTGAGAAAAGGACTCGTGGGCGCATAGAGTGATGTGGTACGAATGGGAGAGTACGGCCCCTGGTAAAGCGTTGTGTCTGGTGTTGAGTAGCTAAAAACGGGCGAATTCATGAATTTGGGTGAAGGCTCATTAGGAGTGTAAAACGGGGTAGGGGTTTGTAACCCGGCACTCTGCGGTGTCGCGTTCCCCATTCCCGATGGACCATGACCATTTTGATGTCCAGTCTGTGGCGGTCGTCCGCAATAAGATGATGAGAGGGATGCGAATGAGAGGTTGTACGAGGTTTGATGAATTAAGCTGTGGCCACCTGATGATGAGCTGTGCGCATTTTCCGGAGTTGGATGTCCGTTTGGATCCAAAGTAAGCTTGCCAATGCTTGGCCCTACTCCGAGTCCGGCCCGTGAAGACACGGACATCTGAGAGTCAGAGTAGAGCGGAAGCATGAAGTCCTCTTGGCAATTCATGAAGTTGGGATTCGGAGACCAGCTATGCCACCTGCAAAAATGAACAAAGGATGAGCATAAATTCACTAGGAATGCGCACCGGGCCGAGAACACTGAATTTTAAATTACAAATCAACAAGATCAGAACAGAGAACAGGTACTTTATTAAATGCTCCAGCCTCAACCTCAAACCCATCCTCTTTAATAGCATAATCAAATCGCTGAAACCAGACAATCTCTACTATCAACACCCAAAATCTCTTGTTTTGCGGGCATACGAGGCACTACCTACAGTTGTAGTAACCTACCCTTCTCCGCCGTCACACTTGAGCGCCCTAAGAGTGAGTCACAGAGGGCAAGCAATATTTACCTTTGTCTTGAGGTATTGTCCATATGCAAGCTATGCTAGTAGGAGGTACACGCCATTGCATTGAAAAATAAAATCGTGGAAACCAGACAGAAAAGTCAAAGCCTTTTCCATGTAACGTAGATATTCATCACGCAAAATATTCTAAAGGTTAAAAGGAGAATAAGTTCCATCTATTTGATATGCAAAAAAGTTGTTTAATTCTAAACACTTAAAACCTCGAGATCGAGAAAATACATTATATAAGGAAGTGGCAGGACTTGGGAAGGCGAAAAGCGAAAACAATGTAAAAACCGTAAAACCATAATGTTGTCTCGAATGCGTTGTTTTGAAATAGACAGCATGAACTAAAGCGATCATATCTAGATCATAGCAGAAACTCCGAATTTATAATTTATCCTTAAACTCCAAACTCCAGATTCAATATGAATATGGCTAAGGTATACTACTTACTACTACTAATAATAATAAAATAAACAGATCGGAAAGTTTCTTCATAGTTCATAGTGGAAGCTGTTGTTCGAATTTCCAGATTTTTCTTTGTAATTCCGCCGGAAGTTCTCACACACTTCCTCATGTATGTGTATGTACTTGAATTTAATTGGGTGAAATGACAAACAGGCTGCGCCAAGTCCTCCCCACTCGAGATAAGGACAATAGAGGCAATAGACACCACAAGCAAGCCTACTTGAAGGAAAAGGTATAGCCGGAAATTACGAATGGATAAGCCATGTGAATCATGCACAACAAAAACTATGGTCAACCGCGAAATGTATACAGTAGAATATGGAATACGTCAATTCATTTTTCGTTAAGGTATCTTTCTACCCGGGAGTATGTAGTAGGTAAGCCACATCCGCAAAATTGTTTACTTAGAAGTTTGAAACGTGTCAATCACTTCGACTATTACTACAAGACGTGGACGCGGACTGGACTATCCTGTGTACTGCGGAAGATACTTACTCTTACTAATAATGGTCACAAGTCAGAATAACGAACAAATATTGCTCAAGTTTAAGTGGAAATAATGAAAGTCGTTAGTTAATGTGTGATAATTGGTAATGTGTCTAGAGTCTAGTGGATTATGTTTGTGACATTATTGCAGTACTTCGAAGAAAAGAAGCACTAGACACGTGCCTCATATTGCTCGTCATCTCCCGAGAGAAGCAATATGAGATGAAGTTTATCCAAAATCAAGAGCCTAGTTGCTTATCGCG
Source organism: Ceratophysella denticulata (assembly GCA_034694925.1). NCBI lineage: Eukaryota > Metazoa > Arthropoda > Collembola > Poduromorpha > Hypogastruridae > Ceratophysella > Ceratophysella denticulata. The sequence continues at coordinate 13,441 of JAQFYT010000322.1, forward strand.
ATCCCCGATCCCGAACTCGAACTAAATAGCTTTTTCCTGAATAATACAATACAAAATGAGCTATGGGATTTTATCGATTTACAGAAAAAGAAACCCACATCCACATATTATTTGAGCCAGACACCCCGGCCAGTGGTGTAGCGGTCGAGTATTGATTTTTTCTTACCCCGAAACTTGGCACGCTGGAATTAATATGACAAATCCGGCAGGATGGATATTATCTAATTTAATGAGACTAATGACTTATTATTTGCAGCCTCGTGCATGGTAGGTTTGTAAAGGAAAAACAGAAAAACAATACATACAGTGTTTCATTTCCATTCATTCCGCTAACAGGAAAATATTAGGCGACATCCCAGATGCATTTTTAGTTGTAGTGTCCTTGAGAAGGAAGGATATAACAATATTCCTGATTTTTCCTAGCTAGGGTGACCCGCAAAATGAAGTGTATTCTAAGTATGTAGTTTACACTTTAAACACAAAATAATAACAGTGCGTAACACCAATGCCTCTGCATTCTAAGAAAGTTCAGAAACAGCAAATTTTAGTTCGATCAAGCATATTCTTAGCCTACCTATGGCCTAAGCATATGCTGTACGCTGAGATACGTAATGAACTCAAAAATCAATACCATTGTAAGTAATGGAAAAAATTACTTACCGCTTTCGAAGCGGAAGAGACTTCTCGGCCTGATTGAACTTGGGTGAACTGAGGTGATAATACGGTGAATAGTAGTGTCCGGGATATTGAAAAGTCCCGGAACCCGATGATGAGGATGATTGAGAGGATGGGTTCAAGCTCGAGGTTCCAATGCTCAGATCCAACGGCGGAGGAATGGGTTTACTCCGTTTGGACGCCGTCCCGGCTGTTGCTGTGGAGGAAACCGCTGACGCGGCAGAGGATGTGGGTGACCCGAGATGTTGACCTGCTTTACTCGACAGTAATGGAACTGCTGCTGAGTTGGAGGACTTGGGACTCGTGCTCGTGCCGAACTGGGGATGGGAGTTGTAGTGATTGAGACTGTAATTACTCCCACTGTTGCTCGTCGCGATAGAGGCAATGGAGAGGTCCTGTCCGACGGGCGGAGACGGGTTTAGGTTAAGCCCGTTGATACCTTCGCTGAGGATGGGATTTTCTTTTCCAGAATTGGGTTTAGGCCCGTGAGCCGAATAAAAGTACTGATTAGGTCGTTTATCACTGTTGTTGTTCAGTAGTTTGATTGAACTTCTGCTCGAGCCGTTGTAGTAGCCTCTGCTGTGGCTCACGGACTCTTCTTCAGCCTCACTCTGACTCAGACTGGACCCTGATCCAGAGCCGCCTGGACTTGGGGTCGTTTCTTCCCAATCCATCCCCACACTACTACTCGCCATCGTGGTCATATAAACGAAAATCTACGTCTTGAGTCGATTCTATAATTGTCCTCTTTCCTTAGTTGAGCTCTTATCGGCCCATGTCTTGTCTTGCTTGAGTAAAAAAATTAAATCCCTTTGCTTCGCAGATTGTCACTACTACTCTGGGCTCGTCAATCAATGGGAATTGGGATACAGTATACAGTTCACTCCTCGGTCAGTCTGTTCACTTGTATTTGGGTTCTATCGGAAATATCCCATCTCAATCCTCTTGCCTGAAATCGACACAAATAAACACGGTTATCAGTACCCGATGGAGCATATGAACGAACACAAGTACTGAACTCTTAATGAGGTTTTTGAGTCTGGCCTAAGACACCACACCGGTCAGTTTTCATATCTTTAGAGCTAGAGCTAATTCTAGGAGCAGATGTAAGTATCGCTAGGCACTAGGCACTAGAGTGGACATGGACGGACACAGGATCCAGAGAACCTCTTTGGTCATTGACTCTATAGGAAAACCCCTCGCTTCCGGAACCCTGTGCCTGCCTGTGCTCATTGTACCTCACCTCACTGACCCGGATTATCCTTTCCAATTATCCTATTCAATATTTTTTTCAAGTAAGTACCAGTAACACCAATTAGCAACACGATGAACTAACTTGAATGTCAGGAGCAACCAGCCACACTTTTGGAAGTAGGGAACAATGCAAATCTACAGTAGATTGTATGCAACGTTACACCTCAAGCACAGGAACCCTACTCGGACTTGGCCTGACTCATGAATGAGTTCGCGATGAAGAAGAAAAAACATCGAGGCAAGAACTATGCGTAGGTTGTTGAAGTTCGAGTTGTTGGTACCTAAGTACTGGTATAGAGACGGACAAGAAGGGGAAGAGGAATTTCTTCTCAGAAATTCCTTCTCGTCCTACTCATGGTATGGTAGCTCAGGGCTTTATGAATGGAAACAACTGAAGGATGTTGGTTGTGATGGTGGGCTCGGAAGTAGTCCCGAATCCGCCGAACGTGGACTACCCAAAACTTCGGACTCACCCGCCTCACGCCACCAACACCGACCGCAAGGAACCCGGGCCGGGGAGGGAAAACCCTTTACGTAAAATTGCTTAAATTACTCTGAATATGTACGTACCGTTTACAAGCTCACTTACATTGTAGCTCGAATTCTACGTACTATGTACATGGACAGTAGGAATAAGAATGTTGCATAAAATATGAAATATTATCCACATGACATGGAAAACTCGAAACTGGATCGATCGATGAGGCGGCATGAGCGACCTGTTTTGTTTAAAACGTCTAATATCCGGCTTGATTCATTTTTGTGTCAACTCTTCCTGGTCTGAGCTCTGAACCCCACTGGACTTAACCCTAACCCAGTAGTCCAGCGTTTACCTCTGGCTAAATAATTTATCCATTGCTTTTGGCCGTCGTCCCAATCTCAAGCCCTATCCGTGTCATGTCTCATGTCCATGTTGTTGTATCTATTATGATAATGATAGGCAACATGAAACATGAGTCGTGTGTTGTGTAGCTAATATGTAGGTAGCTAAACTAAAATAATACCGTACCTAGGTATGTTACGTCTCCCCTTGTTCGCGTGTATTGAACATACCAAGAATAAAATCAATCTCACATGAGCTCGAGTCCTGCTCTGCTGTCTCCGAACTGACACATGATGACACATTTGCAAAACAATTCAAATGCTAAACTAAAACTAAAACCGTTAAAAATTACTTCACCCTGAATAATTATTGATTAATCTTAGGTATGAATTGATTTAGTCGGTACCGGATCTGGCACCTGGCAAAACGTACCGAACTGAGCAACTTGTTACGAACAATTAAATATAACCAAACGTTAACTATTAACTAGATCTCCAAGCTGCACAATGGATCACAAGTGACACGCATTATTCATTCCGACAATTGAAATATGGAATGTGAATGTCTACCTTCACCTTTCGTCTTTAACTTTTTCTAAATAGCAAATAGCCTATCTCTATACTACTTAATAATACCAACCATTCAATTTCGATTTAAAATTTACAGAGACCAATACCACTGGACTGGCAATACTTGTGTCCCCTGCTACGCACAGACAATTAATGAAAATATTTTTCAATACCTCACCACACAATGACCAACCAGAAACTAATATTTCGATATTTGATATTCCTTAACGAAATGCGAACAACCAACAACCAACATAAGTATGTTGACTACTTAAATATACTTAAATCAAAAATCAATAAATTCAAAATTCTGCCTTTGGACAGCATACAGCCAGCCAACAGCATACAGCATAGCACTCCCATCACACTCTGTCATCTGTTGTCTGTCTGTCTGTGTGAGTACTGATGAGTGAAGTGACGGAACAGGTGACAGAATACATACACATACTCAGCATTGAATATTGAATGAGTCCACATTTATATTTGTTAAGTTATTTGACGTTGTAAGTAACCTACAAATGACAAAACCAAAACAAACCTTACTTTCAACTTTATGCCTTATGATTACGATCTGATCCAATCTGGTCTGGTGAATAATGGTGCACTACTTAATAACTTTGTGATGATTGATGATGGTTGACGGTGGTGGACTTGAGGAAGTGAGGTCGGGGGTGACGAGATATGGACGGACGAAGATGGTTCGTATTTCTCTGCTCTTCCGCCTCTTCTGACACCAACACACACGCTCGCACTACCACTAACCACTACTCGATTCCTGATCGGCGACTGACTGCCTGACACTGCACTACTGACTACTACTCTGTACTAAGGCCTCGGCCTGCCTGAGTGAGAGGTTTAGCATTAGCTTTAGCTTAGCTGGGACGGACGACGCGACGGATGATGGAAGAAGTGTGGGAACTAATCCTGAATCCTGAATCCTCCGGGTGTGCGTGGAGGGAGGCTCTGAATCTCAACTACAAGGTACCTATATGCAATGCACCAAAGTGAATCCAACTTTCCCCAACAACCTCAGTAGTGCCAAGTGCCAATGCCAACTACTACTGGCTACTACGACGGAACGACGGAAGGACCCCGAGACTCCCGGCAAACAAACGAAACTGAAAGGACCTGTCTCTTCTAAAAACCTAAACCCTTCTCATGGACACCCAACAGAATACGAAACCAACCAGAACAACAACGTGTACTATGGACTATCTCTCCGGCACTTCCATCGTCCAGCCTCTTTCCATATCCCATACAATATACCTACTTTATGTTAGGGTCAATACGTCCCTCAATTTAACAAGATAGGACACAGAGGGCTCCTATTATGAGTATTGACGACGGTCAAGGTTGGTTGACAGTATGTGGAGTATGGACCACAATAAGTCAACAGCAGTAGCCCAGGCACTCAAGGGGTACACACGTTTCAGTATAAACAAACTGAGTGAGATTTGATATGTACCTATCTACACATTTTTTCATGAAATCAAGTTAAATTAATCAACAGGAAAAATCATGACGTAATTCAAACCGGCACCGGTATTATTTAAAATTAAGTATGGGTTTTTCATTAGTATTAAATTACAATTACTTATTATTAGTTTCTAGCATTTGAATCTGGTAGATAGATTTTATAATCTGCCGAGGATGCGGAAGACGCTAGAACGAAAATGTAACGTTTCTATTACTGTTTTCCAACTTTCCAATTGCAAATTGATATTAGGTATACGGTATGAATACAAAAACAAAAAGACGGTTTGGTTGGTCTACCTAAGTTAGCTTCTGTTCCTGTTCTATTTAAATAAAGGTTAATGGATAGAAATTAGCCATTTCGTTAGCTTATGTAATGTGATCTTATTTTTTTTTTAAATCTGATGATGAGATGACCATTAATGAGTTCAATATTTTCCTGGACCGATAAGTACTGAAAATCGCCATAAACTTGACCTTCTACGTCCTCAAAAGGGAAGTTCAGGTGCTCCTATGTTGGAATTGAATGGATATCATGGGATTAGGATATGGGATTACGGTATCCAGGTAACTGTGTGGGCCGTACATACGTGCAGATAATTGAGGCTATCACTTGTGGTTAAATCGTTTAATACAAAAGATGTGAGAATGAAAATTTCACCACATCACACACTCGGCATTAGTGGAATCGTTTAGGATTATGCAATGCCATTTATAAGAAGCTTTTACTAATAGTACATAGAAACTAATTTGACAGCATTCATAAGTATTATTAGCCATACAGAATAGTTTCTCCTCAATAAATGATAAGAACAAAAGCTGGAAAGACTATTATCTCTACCGCTACGATGAAATATAGAATTATCAAGTCTTACGTCTGTGTATTCATCATTAACTAATACATACTCAGATTCAGAGTCGTGGTAATTTATCGTCCAGTCTGACTCGTGTAACCGGAAATGATGCTAGCTTTAACATATACAAAAGCATATACATAACATATACAATGTGTGTACAAGTGGGTGAGGGAGCTTCGCATCTTCTCTACTCGCTTCCACGGAACCAGAAAAACGCTTGGGTTTCGAAGGGATAGCTATGAGTCAGTCGCTTCCCTATCGTTATTTAAAAATGCTGTAAGGACCTGTACGTTTGTTAGGTTATTCCTACTCCTACATACATAATGCAGTCTGTACCTATTTCCATATATGCAGTAGTGGGAGGGATTAGGGAAGGGATGCTGTTTGGGAAGAACAAGCATGGGAATGGGAACTTGAATCGAAAAATCTCAACAAGAAAAGCCTTTGTTATTAGTTTTGTCGTAGGATCATACGTAGCATCAGCAGCAGGCAACATGCATTTTATGTTGCAGGGAGAACAGGACTCAGGAGATCATGGATGATTGTAAAAGATGCGTCCATCTGCTCTGCAGCAGCTTAGCTGAAGGTGTGTGTGTGTGAAAAGTGTGAGTACCTAAGAGGCCACTACTTCTACAGATACTAGCAGGTAGGGCCCACAAGCTCGCTCAGGTCACAGTTAGTTACCGTCGCAGGTTACGCTTACTAATGCAAGGTTATATGGCTAGAGTTTAATATAACATTGCATGTTGGGTGTGGGTGGGTGCAGCTAACAGCAACACCGAAAGTTAACCCAAGAGACCGGTTTAACTTAATTGTCTCGTAACGGCTTGGAAATGCAATATGCATATGCCTTCGAAAGATGCCATATTCAAACATCGCGCTACACCTATTGTCATTGTAATGGAAGGTTGTAAAGTATTTTATATACAGATTTTCGATTTTCTGTATTTTCTTAAACTGGTTTTAGCATTCATCAATGCGCTTAATTACGCTTAAGACTAACAGAACTGATAAGCTTCTTCCGGAAGGGAGACAGACAGGATATCGACGCCTCTATTGGTGATTTATACGATAATATCTCTAGCAGACAAGATGTGCGGTAAAGCGGCTTTCGTTACCCATATAGAAAAAAAATTGTAGTTCAAATATTTAAGTAAGCTACCGTACTATAGCTGATGACATTATGACCCATTGAAAATCGTCTAACTATCATCGTATATATCTACGAATACATAAAATGTATGCAAAATTGGAGTTCAGCTTGACAATAGGTAAATTCGAGCTTGCGACTTCCTAATGACCATGAGGTATAAAAACCTTGTATTTGATTTTCAAGTGACCACATACAGCAACACTACACATATAGTGTCGGTCACCCATTATCAATTCAAATACGGTAAGTTTTATTGCTTTTCGCTTTTCCTCGAAACGCGCTTTGTGTACAGTTATAAGAAATGAGAATATGTAATAAGTAATAAACATAAAAACATATTGTAATAATACCACTCAGTACTCCATCAACAATTATTCTACTTTAAAGCTTTATCAACATCAATATACCAAGTACTGAATACCTATGTATGTTGATAATTGTACCTCTCTAAAGGAGACTTACGACCAACATAATAATTATCCGAGTGCGAGCAAGTTGAAGTCAAGAATCACATACAATCGGAGAGTGCAAATGGGGTATATGGTATTAGAGCCCGGCCCTTCTAACAATGACACTACAAGTTAAGCTGTATTGGTATTGTTACAGTGATCCGAAACCTGATTCAGATTCGTGTACCTTTTCCGCAAAGTCCCGTATCGCCTTCAATGCAATCATCCTCATATACAGAGATGATGTGAAAAAGAATCAGGTAAACGGTCAGAGCGATTATTACAGGTACATGACTGCTAGCAGTAGTAGTAATGGAGAGAAGCTCCAAGTCCCAGGGTACCTTAAACTTGGAAAACATAATAGCCATGAAGCAGGTACCTCATTTACAAGAAATGAAATCTAGCCAGGCCCGATTCTATTCTATTCAGTGATCAGTTGTGTGCTCTGCCCCTCCGGCACTTCCAAATGTAAAATGCAAATAGATTGAGTGGAACACCTGAGGAACACTTTCTCAAAACTGAATAAGCGTGGTTTTTGTGGTGACGAGGATATAGGGTCGGACGGACCTCGAACTGGTCTTCTGGACGCACTACTAGCCATTTCATCATGACCCTCATCTTTTTTGTTCCCTTTGGATGCAGATGCAGACGCAGACTATGTGTTAGCAATAATGGTCTCCACAACTCTCGAGGGTACTATTGTTGTCAATTGTCAAAATTAATGTAGTGTGCTTTATCCCCAGAGTAGATACAATATACCTGGAAAATGAAGGGACACAAAGCCATAGAGATAGGCTTTTATTACCACCTTCAATTATTACAGGTTACATTTTACATTTACTGCTCTGCTCAGGTCGTAATTGGTAATTTCTTGTGCTCGGGTTCCCTATTCAATTCTGGAGTCAAGTCGACTGGGCAGGGCCAAACTCGCTGAAGTCAAACGCTGCTCAAACTCTGTTGCTTTTCAAACTTATTCTGCCATCCACACTACAGACAGCACTGATCAGAAATATATGCCGTAAATAAATGCCAAAGTGGTCCACATTACAATTTAAATCCAACGAGCTAATTAAATTAAACTGCTTAAGAGACCGCTCGAATAATATATTTGGATAAGCAGAAGCAGATTTTTGATTTGCAATGTGGCTTATTCCAACAAATGTGCAAACAAATGTGCAACAAAAATAGCGTGTCCCGGACCCGGAATCCGCATTACAACTCGAAACCTGCATGATTATTAAATTCAAATGCGTAAGGATAACTCGAATAGTATTCGACGAATACGTACCATATTTCACGAATAGATTTTCAATTTGCAGCTTCTCAGAAATGCGTTGACAAATGTACAACAGAGATAACAATGTCCTGACCCTAAGACAATCAATATCTATATCGAACATATTTCAGGTTAAGAATTTCGAATCACAATTTTACATTATTAGCGTTCCAGTATCTTCGCCAGCATAGCAACAAGCGTCTCGTTCTGCAGTCTACTGGTCTATACATACATAAAATTACACGCGACGACGTCAATGTGCTGTTAGCGCTTCCAGGCAAACCCTGTGGACGCTAACTCCACTACACACACGTACTCGTCTCTGTTTTACGGAAAAAAAAGAGCGCGAGAAGGAGTGTAATCGAGAGACTGTGGTTTTACGTTATTTTATTATTTGTTAGGGCCTGACGTGGTGATTCCGGGTCGCAGGCCAAGCTATGAGCGTGAACCCGGCACACCGGGCATCTCGTCGTTTTGGACAGCAAAAAAGCAGTTTAGAAAAAAATAAAATAAATATACACCCACTAAAATGAGAGTGTGTACATGTGCGTGTATTGGAATTGGAAGATGATGAAGTACATCTACATCTTCTGTTCCTACATTTGTTAGGATCCTGAACGCTGTCTAAAGCTCATCCTTGGAAGCTCCCTGCTGCTGTTGAAGCTGAAACGAAATTGGGCTAAAAAAATCACTGGGTTCATTCGGGCTCCCCCAAAAAACTTGCTGAGCTTGACAAGACAACGGAATAAGGACATGAATAAGAAGGGTTCTTTTTCGCTCCAACAACCGAGGAGACTTCGGTGAAAAAAGTGCACCCCAATAGATCCTGGAAAAACATATGTGCAGAGCAGAGTGCAGTATGCTGATTGCTGATTGCTAATCTAAAATGCTACGTTACACCGTCTTCCAGCATCCAGAAAGTTCAGTGCAATAGCGTATGGTTGAAATTGAAAGTGATGCGTCCCTTAGTAGTTAGTTAGCAATGGCATACACATAATTCATGAAAATGTACATCACTAGACTCACTAGACTCAATTGGATTGGGTAGTAGGTTGGACACGTATAGTGTCCTTGCGTAAAATCTGGCTGAAGAAGGTCGAAAGCGTGAAACTGGACCTGGAGACCGGTTCCATTATTGATGGGTCTGATTACTGGGCTGACTGGGGAAAGAATAAGACAAAGGACAAGCGAGGCTCGATTGATTGATGCCTCGTCCACTAAACTCAAGCAAACACTACACACAGCAGCTCGGCCCAGTTCATGGTCGAAGGTCATCAAAGTCTTAAACTCTGCAGGGCACAGTCTCTTAACTTAAGTAATATAACCTGTAACAGTTATCGACGTTTTAGCCCTCAATTATTATTACAGGAGAAGCTTATACAATGCTACTTTTACCAATCTGGCTACTGATGTAATTTTGCTTCTAGATTTTCAAGGTTCCTACTCTGAAATTGATGTCAATTTAGAATTCAGATGTTCCGTGTCCAAAATTATACTTAATAATTTACAGAGTTTTCATGTGTAGGAGTAGATATGTATTAACAGGTAATCCTATTGTCAATCCAGCGATCAGGAAGCTAAGCTATTAAGTTCTATTGATTCGGTTCGGTCGGGTTGTATTGGTTGGGAAACATTTGGGAATTTGGGATTTGGAATGGACAAATAAACCTAAATAATTCGTAGGTAGAGTTGACATTAACAATTCACAGTACTAAACGTCGTTTGTGGCTATAGGAATACACCATCCACCAGATCTCAATTCATACAAACTCTCAATATCCAAACACGCTTTCTAAAGGTACCGAATTATTTTCAATTTCGGTTGTTTCTTACATTGAGAGACGCACAGAACGTAGTAATAAGAGCAATTGTTCTGCAAAGTCGAAACAATGAAACGCAAGTGCGTTGCTGGAGGCGTAGCTATTCCCGCGGTGCAACGTGCTACTGTATTCAGCTCATCAGTTCCATCATCCTATGATATGAAACACTGACTTAACAATAATGGCATCAGTAATCTTAACGCGAATGGGCACGAGGAACCAATCCGAACCCTCCATCAATATGAGCTATAAGCAATGAAATGATGTTTTGAGATTCCCATTAGCTTAATAAAAAGCGTTATTTTCTAATTAATCCTGGAACACCTCCGGTAGCGCCTATACGAGGGACACTGGACGCATCTACTATTAGGTGTACAAACGTCGTTTCACGCTTCTTCGCAGAAAAAGTTCAATGGAACCTCTATTCATCATCATCAAATCGCTTCCAGCCAACATAAATATTCAAACAAACCAGCATGTGCGCTGTGCTATAAAAAGACGCGTCGTGTTTTGTTTTACTCAATCACAGTATATGGAGAGATGAAACTCAATACTAATCCAGGCCCGACTTATATTTTTAAAAAAAACTATATACAGATACTGATGTTGCTGCTGCCATGAGTCCGCGTTTGGGATAAACAATGAAACTGGGAACTGGGATGTTCACCGAAAAAAAACTAATACACGTGTTTCAATTCTTCCTTCCACGTTGTTGATGATGATGATCTTCGTCAATGGAATAAGGGACGGGGTAGAGAGAAAAAAATCTTTCACGCTTCTACAACTTTTCAATCTGCTCGTCTGTCCAACTAAATTGCTACTGGTTACTCTTACCGGTTTCGTTATATTATCTTCCAGTTGCATATATGTATTATAGGTATTATGCATTGTATATCCTATTGTAATGGATTTACGTAAGTAGTATAGGTAGTGCGTACGGTCCGGTCCAACGCTACGCACGATATAATTTTTTACACACTCCAATAAATCTACCTTCCACTTATTCTTATTACAACGACTTGAAGAAATGATCTCGCCAGGACGCTGTGCTGCTGGAGAAATTGCATTTATCTCTTGTGTAAACCTGTCCTGTACCTAGCTGGGTTTTTAAACGTGTTGGCTAATAATTACTACGGCATATTATAATTCACGCCCTGTTAGTGTTACAAATCATAATACTGTTATATTGGATTTAACAAGTTTAAGAAATGTCGATTTGGAGAACGCATTCAGTTTGTGTGGGTCAAATACTGTCATTTGCCAGCGAATAGAGCTGAGTTTCTTGTCATTCTGGGTACAAAATGTATCTGGATTCTGGACACATCACCTTATGTAGAATTAAATGATGCTTAGTTAGTTCAATTTATACTTTGATACACCCTTCTAATTAGACACACCTCTATGAAATAAAAGGAGTAGCAAATCTAAAAATCCGTAAGTAATGGTTAGTAATGAGTAATATCTGAATCTCATTTTCAGGTAATTACGAGTTCAGTAAACAAATTGTAATAAAAGTTGTAAAATATGGGATTGGTTTCTTGAAACGCCATTCTTTGTACCGACGTCTATCATTAATGACCTAAACTGCGTATTGTTAAGAATTAAACTGAACAATATACAATACCTATGTCTTATATACTGAATTCTTGCTTATGTAAATATGAATTGTGCTGCGTTCGCCGTGTACGTTCAATCAGTTCCTATGTAGCATGGCGTTACGTTTAGTACTCGATACTTCAACTTCTACAAAATACAATACTACATGCACGCACTCTTTGAGCATCATCTCCTCTCCTCTTCTAGTTGAACATTGCCCTTTTTTGCGAAAAGTCCTTGGAATAGAACACGCTAGAGTGGAATCCATAGGATGGAACTTGGACCAAGGAAGTACCTATAATAGTGACATAATTTCAACTTCAACTGTTGACTGTTCGCCTTGTTAATGTAGTTATAAGTAGTCAGCTGATAACGCATATATAATGAACTAAAAGATACTCGGAGTATAGCTATAACAGCCGGAATTCTAACACAGCACTCCACTGAAAATGTAAGCTCATAAAAACATAATACATAACATATAAAATAGGATTTTGCTCATATCGAGTTACACAGTTCAAGATAGACTCCAGTCAGTGTAACAATAAAATTCAACTGTAAGTAATTCTGATTCTGTGATTTCCTAGATTAATAATGGAGCGAAGCAACCCATCAGAGCCCATCATTCTGCACCATTTGAACCAATCCCGTTCTCAACGAATCCTATGGCTCTTGGAAGAACTCAAGGTTAACTTCAAAGTTAAAGCCTACGAACGAGGATCCGACATGCTTGCCCCGAAAGAATTGAGCGATGTTCATCCTCTCGGTAAGAGCCCTGTCATCACGGACGGTCCTTACACAATTGCCGAATCTGGGGCCATTATCGAGTATTTGGTGGACAAATATGGACCGCAACTAAAGCCGAGCGCGGAAGACACCGAAGCCCGGCTCCAGTACACGTTTTGGCTTCATTATGCCGAGGGATCGCTCATGACGCCACTGCTACTACAGCTCATCTTTACCACCGTCGTGACCCGATCTCCATTCTTCATCAGATTCATTGCCCGCGGTATTTCTAACTCCGTCTTTGCTGCCTTCATTAATCCGAATGCTCAGAAGCACTTCGCCTTCATAGAAAAGCATTTGGAGAAGAACCAGTATTTTTGTGGGAAGGAATTCAGCGCAGCGGATATTCAGATGAGTTTCGGGGTCAAAGCTGGAGCTTCCCGATTTCCGGAATTCGTCGGTGAAAAGTCGAGGGAATGGCTGAAGCGGGTTGAAGAAAGACAAGCTTACAAGGACGCTCTGGAGATGGGCGGAGATTATATTTAATTTGGAAGAAACGTTGTACTGCATTACAGCACTTTCTATGTATGTATAGGTAATAACCTCGCTAATGCATATTCTTTCAATATATGTATAAGAGAAAAGGAATAAATCTAATTTCTTTAATCGAATAGAATAATAAGGTTAATAAATAGATGAGCTTAGGAGTTAGGTTATTCGCTAATTTATTCGCAAGTTGTCGATATTTCTAGCTAGAACTCATTAATCTTTCCTCAAAAGTCATCGGGCAAGTTCGATAAATAGTTAGCCAATATTCTGCGTGGATCGCACGAAGCAAAATAGGAAATGAGGAATATAGCGTTATTACTATCGAAATCACAAATGATGAATCACGAGTTCCAGAACAAAAGTTGTAGATAATGTGGAACGCTAATTATATTATTCTGCGTTGCGTTTCACTAACATGTTTTTTGTACCAAATTCGTCGGGTAATGTTAATTGGTATTTGCTAAATTAACTAGTTCATGTTAGTCTGTCTGGCACTAACAGATGACTTATAATAGTTTGACCCATTAATAGTTATTCTGCACCAAAGACTTTGAGCGCTGAACCCAGTTAAATGTACCTATAGTTTACGGTCAAAGGTCTCCATTAGCCTCGGAATAATGCAGTAAGGGAGAATACTATATACAGCATGCGTGTAGGAACGGGAACCTATTGAATCAACCGAATGTAGTACGTATATGTATTTTCCATATAATACAGATCGAGCGTGTGGTCCTGGGAAGTCACGGTAATAGATTGGTGTTTGGTTTAATTACCATAAGGTCAATGATCTATTACATGCACAATTTGTTTATTTTTTATAATTTCCTAGTGATAAGCTAGCCCAGTTACTAGAGCACATGGGAGATCAGTTTGTATTTGGTATGACTCGGCTGATTTTGTTAAAACCAGTTAAAACATAATTAGTGAAGTACAGGGCAAAAACGTATGAAGCGATATCGATAAATCGTACTTCGCCACTACTGTCCGTTCCGAATAAAAGGGAGCACATTATCTCATTCGTATAGCAATTAGACTGCAATAACGATTTGTAGAGAAATTCACTACTCTTTCCTGAAAATTACTGCATTTCAATCATATTGTGGTTGTTTATTGAATAAATTCACTTCATCCGTCTCGGAAATGGAAGTTGCTCGACCACGGAAAATTAATCCTGGGGATAAAGTGGGAATCATTGCTCCAGCCGGAAAAGGAGACGCTGCCAATCTACCGCTGATTGTGTCCTACGTGGAATCACTGGAACTAGTACCGGTAATCTCGGAGGATATCTATAATCCATCAGAACCATTTTACTCCAATACGGACGAGTTCCGAGCCAGGGACTTGATTTCATCTGTTCTGAACGATGAAATCAAAATGATTTGGTGCATTCGGGGCGGAACGGGCTGCATTCGCCTGATACCTTATCTCGAAGCAGAACTTCCACCAACTGGATTGACCC
>JAQFYT010000323.1:0-28115 GCA_034694925.1 Ceratophysella denticulata
ACTGACCATGAATTTGCTGACCAAGACAGACCACGTAAAACAAATAAATAAGCCTGTAAAATTGGCTCGGTGACCCCGCCTATTTGGTCGGTAATTCCGTAAAGTTGGTCGGTAATTCCCGCAAAATCTACTTATTTAGCCGTACACTGTGGCAGCTGCAAAATTCACTAATCCAGCTACATATTCCCCATTTCGAATTTGCTTGATTAATGGCCCTTAATTGGCCAAAACCGTATACAAAAGTAAATACGAACCGATTCGTTTATAACAGAACCAAGATTAAATTCGAAATTGATAATCATTGGATCTGAACTGGAATTGAGCGATCCTTTCAATGGTGTAATTAGTTTTAAGCTCAGAATATTTTTCACTGCTGAAAATATCAAATGACTCTGACGCGTCTTAGGGCGTTTCAAATTGATGGGTAATTTGACAATGCTGCAGCAGGTTAGAAATGTTAACGAGTGCACCATTAGAAAAAGCACTGAATTTTGGTCCACTTTCCACAATTAACGAATTCTGACTAGCTTGACTAATGGTGTTTAATTGGCAAAAATCGTATACAATATTATATACGGACCGGTTGGGTTATAATATAACAGAACCAAGATTATATCCGAACCGTAACATATACAATCGAAATGGGCGACTTTTGCAATTAGGCTATATTTACTTTGGTCTTAGGCGGTAATTACACTTACGCGGTATTTCAAAAAGCGATGTTTTGGTTAAGACGGTTTCAATTTTAGAGGGTAATTATTTGGATCACTTTACCATTAGTTTGACTGTTTGGTGTAAGAATTTTCTTGTCTTCATAGATAAGCCGAGTTATCTATAGCTTCAATCAAGTAGAGCACGTGAACAGCGTGACTTTCGCAGTAATTCATGGGGACCTTGACAAAGCCCTACATGGCTTATTGTTTGACGCAGCCTTGATTCTTGGATCGCGTCTGTTAGAGGGTTTGGGATTGAAACTCCGACGAATACTGCGGACACCATACAGGGGTTTCTCTTCGAAGACGGATTTATTCGACGACCCTGCAGTATACGCTGTTATCAAGTTAGTATTTTTGAAAAACTTTGAATGCATCGGCAATTTAGGTCTATAGGTTGTCAATATTGGAAATACTATATGAATCTAGATCTGGAGTCTTGACAGTCATGGACATGATTGGACCCTTGAATAGTTTACATCATGAATTCTTTGCTGATGCTAACTTTAACTCATCAGACCCTGATGCACCGTCGCTTGAAGTGAACCTAAACTCGGTATGGACTGTGTTAATCATTGACGAGAGCGTATTGATTCAGAGCTGGACAAAGCTTCTAAATATTTCTACTGGTTTAGGTAAACCAGGCCTCACCTAAAATCCTCGAAGCCCTAGAACATTTTTCAGATTGTTTCGGAAGCCGTATTTCTGTTACACATACTCCAATTGCATATCCTCACAAAGGCTACTTTGCAATATTCGTCCAGATAATTCACGAAACAGAACTATCGGACCCCGCCGGAAAACGGGCACCGTCATTAGTATATCCAGTATTGCTTCCCGATTTACTTCGTAAAAACTATGTCAATTTGTCACCGCAAACCAAAGTAACGCTGTCGGCTGGGAACTTCAATAAGTTCCTTCAAATCGCGGTATGATTTGGGCTGGAATTTGTTCAACTATGCCTATTAAGTACTACCAGGTTTTCAAATATCTATGCCAATTGTCAGATCGTCGTATCCATGTTCAACCCTTATCTGTCGGAGAAAATACGGACGGACGATACAAACCTACAAGTGAACATTGAAGCACCACTCTTTCTCTTGGAGATACAGGATGACTTCGATTCGAGAAAGTTGAACTATATCACGGAAAGTGGGTCTCCACACGTGTTCCAACTCACTTTCTTCGATGTGGACCATACGGCCTCTAACATTCAGGCCCGGTCACCAGCTCAAATTAATATCGATGTCTTTAGTGTGCCTGACGTGGAGCGGCACGAGTTCTTGGTCTCGCTACCACCCAACTCTACGTTCATGGTCGGAGTTGAAGTGTATGGCGTCAGAGACGTTGACTTATATGTAAGTGAATCTGAATATTATAATGCCTTGGTGCAATTTTAAACAGGTATCTAAAGAAAGAAGTACTTGACATTGGACATTTTACTCACAGATTGGAATGACCATGAACGATCGCCCAACCTGTCAGGAATTATATGACCAGAGCAAAAATAATTCCCGCTTTGCATTTGGTGACCGAGTCGGCGGTGTGGCCTACGAACTGTTTACCAGCTCGTAAGTAAACATTTTTTTATGATATCCGGACAATTTGATTGGTTCTATGAGCAAACACTTCTAATTTCAGGTTGGACACAGCACCCAATACAGATAAACCGATCGGGACACATCACTGCCCGGATTGCAACGACTACTACATTATAATGTGGCCCACGCCCGATACGAAAATTCCCGTTTCGATGAATAAAAATCTAAACGATTCACTGGACGTACTAGTCGGATTCTCACATCTCAAGTGTTTTTCCAAGCAGCAAATTATAGGATCTCCGTGGATTCAGGATTGCATTGTAAGTTGTCGGTTAAGCTCTGAATATTAGCGATTATTTTATGATATTGAATAACGGCATAATATGCAAATCTTGGCCATGAATTTTCAGAGCGGTCCATCCCTCCCATCCCATCCTCATACTGGTATGACCTGCAGCTGCCAGCACATGAGTGTTATTGCGGGGTCTCTGGTTCCGCTTGTGTTCTCGAATCAGGATTTTCTCAAGATTGACCTATTTAGTGACCTCAGGGATGGTCTGATTATTCCATATGTCGTCCTTTCTTTTTTAATTCTGTACGCCATTCTCCTCGCCATCTTCATATACGTGGATTTGTCCAATTACAAGCGTCCGAAGCTCATCGTTATGGGAGATCTTCAAAGGCTTCGGGTAGATTCGTTCTACATTGTCACAGTTGAGACGGGAAATGACTGGTTCGGCGGAACAACGGCCAAAGTTCTCTGCCAAATATTCGGGGATAAGGGTCAGACCAAGGTACGAAAAGAAGGTCAAAAGAGTAACCGTCATATTTGAACGAAAACGCATTGAACTGACTTTTCTGTACAGCCCATGGTATTGAGTAACTACATACTGGATACTATGCGGGAAAACGACGAACAGAGCTTTCTTATCTCCACTCCAAACCCCTTGGGGGAAATTAAGAAAATCCAGCTTTCACACGACAATTCTGGGCCGACGCCATCTTGGTTTGTTTGGAATTTTAAAATCGACATCTAGAACGGTTTTACAGATAAAAATTAAAAATGTTCATGATCGCGTACACCTTGTAATACATAGGTTCTGTCGACGCGTCATTATTCGTGATATCAAAACAGATCAGACCTGGTTTTTCTTCGTGGAACGCTGGTTATCGACATGGAAAGGTCTATATTTAAGAAATTACATATTCTTTGGCGGAATTTGGCTGACATTGAATAAATGATATTAATCAGGTAGCGCTTCCTTGTCATGTTCCGTACCTCTGGCTACACCGGCAGAAGTGGAACAGCGTTTCGCGAATAAATTTACGTGGAGAGGATACTGGAGAAGTATTCGAGAGCATCACATTTGGATCAGTCACGTCACTTGTCCCGCACGCTCGTTATTCAAGCGTTGTGAGCGGATTACGTGCTGGATGGCAACAGTGTGCTGCTACATGCTCTTCAATTTGATTCTCTATAATATTCCCAGGGAGAAGTACGATGGTACGTTCGAATGGGTATATGGTACATACCACCACTGATTTGCTAACAGAACTATGAAAACTTGGTAACCGGCTGTGGTATTGCAATTTCAAATAGGTGGCATTATTAGCTTTGAATACGTTCATATTGGCCAATACGACCCCGTCTTCGCGAATGGAACCAAAGGAAGCCTATGTGGAATATGGATTGGCATTATTTGTGTCGAAGCTTTCAAGTAAATATGTTGCATCCTCATTCTAAACTGAACAAAACTGTATGGTTTATTTAAAAGCAACAGCTCATAATTGATATACAGATTAATTCGGCGTCGAATGCTGCCAGTACTCGTTGTATTCGATGCTGAGACGGGGAAAGACACGGATTTAGCAGAAGAGGAAGTCGAAATAGCGGAAGTGAAACCTGAACCGGAACCAATACCCGTTCGACGAGCCCCGGAACTAATGCCCGTCCAACGAGCCCCGGAAATATTGTCTCCCATCGAGGAAGTTTTACCGGTTAAAAAGAAATCTAAACGGAGACATCGTCCACCTCGAGTACCTCTCCCATTCCCGGAACGGAAGGTTGCTGCTATCCCTTGTCGATGCGGGCCGTCCAATCACCTTGTACCCGGATCATGTTTCCGTGTCCCATCAACGGATATTGTCAAAACAGAAAAATGGATTGAACAAATGCAAATAGATGAATGTGCTATTGTGTCGAATTTGGTGGAAATGTTGCACTATGAAGATGACTTCGTTCGTCGCTACTGTCATCCTAAACGAGGTAGGGCGATCGATGTTTTGTGCAACGCGGTTCTAGCATAACAAACGCATTTAATTTTCCAGTCAAGAAATGCGGGGCTACCCAAGTCAACAAGCCATTCCTGAACTGTACGACGAAGCCATTTACTCGGGTCTTAGGCCCTACGACAACATACATGCCGGAGCCCTACCAAACTGAATCCAATCACCGCCTGGGAACGCATCATCAGCGCGGTTGCAGCTGTAAGGTCAATAAACGATCCACAGTGCCTTACGCCGCTCGTATTTTGAGCATTCTCACGGAAACAATGGCGGACCCAATACAGAAACAGACTCTGTGTCCAAAATGTGAATGTGGACAGCCTCGACTGCGTCCTGTTCCTTGTGCCAGGATTTCACAGCGGTCAACTCGATCTGTCATGTGGGAACCGGTTCCTTCAGTCAAATCCGTATCAGCCTGTCCGTCGATGGTCAGATGCCCTGACCCTCCTCCTCCATGTGTGTGTGTGTAAGTCAACGTAAGAGATGGACCATGGGCACATTTGGAATAATTGGTCATGTTTCCGGCTTTGAATTCCAGAACGGTTGGAACGCAAGCAGAAGACGAGCCAATGGAAGGTCGTGTACTGGACAATAACGAACTGGTCAAATACGAGCTCGGTTCGATTCTGTATCATTACCAGCGATGTCAGCCCCTGCCCTACCGACCCTTCATCTACATCGCGTGGTGTCTTTGCCTCTCCATCATTATCGTGGCCTCGACCCTCACCATTTACTACGGATGCCGATTCGGCTGGATCAAAAGCATTGACTGGTGTATTTCTTGTATCTATACCTTCACCGAGTCATTTTTCATCATTCAACCGCTCAAATGCCTCATTTACTACAGCCTCACTTTACTCTGTGCTCGGAAGTGCCATCGCCATGTAAGTGCAAGATTTGTCCGATAAATTAGTGTGGCGAATAAACAACGCACAAAAGATACCTGCGACAAAACACAGTAAAGCACACAAATATGTTTTGCGAGATACAGAACATGTCGGATTAGGTTTTCGTGAGCTATCTGTTTCTTCACAAAATCATATTTTGGACTCCAAAGCATGAATATGATATTATTCTGAATAGCATCCGAATGCAGACCAAGTGACGGTTAAGGCCCGGTTCAAACTGATATGGATGTCCGGTAGAACGACGGGGATCAAGATCTGGCCATTGAATTACATAATCCATCCACTCCGGATTCAAGAGCTCTCCGGCCTGCCCAAGGACTTTGTGATTACCAAATCGGGATATCATTCCACTGGGCTGCGACATCGGCGTTACTCGGAATGTCAAATTACCGCCGCTCGAGATACCTCTTGGGATTGGGATAGGGAAAATCACTCGACCAGAAAACGCAGGGCTCATCACTCTGCAGATGATGTGCGGAAGAAGAGAAGTCAATCCGTCGACAACAACTATAATCTTATTCATACGGAAGAGTGAAAAGTGAAAGCAAACTTTCACCTGTCAGACCATCTAAATTAAGTACTTACAATTTCACACCGATTCTTATTGTTTATCTGAATCTGAAATAATACGTATTTCGAAGTATATTTTTCATGAACACAATGTGTATTATTGGAAGCATGATTAATTCTGTGGCAGCTAATTAGAACAAAATTACCCAGGTGAAAATTGATGACGGAACCTACTATAGAGTAGCATGGTCTAACGGCATGCGTCAAAGTCCACAAGTCCACATTCGATTGTTTAGAATTCAAATTCCACGTACACCACTAAACTTTTTAGTTCGAGAATTTATTCCCGTTATGACACCGAGTACTAGGTCTATACAGGGTGTCCCAGGTGTTGGTAGAAATACAGGGTCAATCAAAGTCAAAGAAATGGGCTAAAATACCGCTGTGCACGGAAATTCCTGCTTTCAAATATAATGTTTCAAAAGGCTTTAACTGGTATAGAAGGCGTTAGAAAGGCGGGTAAAATATACATGATGTCCCATACATATGCATCAGATCTAAGGCATGAAGTGGAAAGTATTCTTTCAGGTCAGCAAGTTAGCTTGGACCTTAGAGTATGTAATATCCTAGCCCTGATAAGGCTCTATCTGGATGAAAACAGAACCGTGCCGTGTTGGGAATCCGAGTATCGAATTTTTCTAAATTCGGGTTAAGTTTAGGTTCGGTTGGTTCGCTTAGTTTCCAAGTAACCTAACCTAGTTATTTTCATAAAGTACACAAGAAAGCCCTTCTCCAGCAAAGATCATCGAAGGAGAAAATCATTGGCATTATCCTGAAGTTTGTTTGGAAAAGCATTTGTATTCGTCCAATTCCGCTCTTGCAATTTTCGCAAATCGATCGACAAACGCATCGGCACCATCGCCGAACGCGTCGTCTGTTCCAGACTGCTTCCAGGTGATTGATTGACCAGGAGAATTATCTGTACAATATGAAATCCATGTCATGTTATGTTTCCGTAGCGATGACCACTTTTGTTCTTTTGTACTCTTTTTTGCTGGGAACAATAAGAGCATTTTGTTTGAGATCCTTCACTCTAAAAGTAATACGCCAGAGGCTCAAAGGCCAAATAAATAAGGCGTGATAGCGTATTGAACTTTAAAGTTGAATAATTTCAAACGTTACTGTTCAGACCGGAACTTTGAACCTATAACCGTTAGACTTTCGACCTAACATCGACAGTCAATCGTGTCTTTTCAGGTCAAAAAGTTAGTGTGGATCAAAGTGGGTTTGCAGGATGCCTCGGATTGTGGAGAAAATTCGGCAGTTTCTGAAGGTGAACCACGACCGAAACTAGCCAAATAAAAATTAGAGCCAGAATATAAGAGAACTAAATTCTTTAATTCTGTGGCTGATATTTTGTAAGTTGGAATTAAATAAATTTTACAATTCTTTAATTGTAATTGGCAGGACATAGAGTCCAAGCATAGCCCACCAGAGGTGTTCACTTGTAGCTTCAAGATTTACAATCCAGCTCAACTGGAAGGCTTCGAAAATTATTCCACGGATAAGTTTGGTTTGGGAAGAATAAGCTTCAATGAAGGTCTTCTTACGGGTGTCAAAAATTGGTGGTAAATTATTGCTTTTTTCGGATTCGGAACATTTCTACTGAGCTGATACCATTGCTCCAAGTGTTACAAACGCATATTATATGTCTAGGTCATTCCACTACCAGCCCGACGGACGAGGAATCTACCTGATGTTCCCTGTCCGACTCTATCCCTATGATAAAACGTGGGACAAATTCGTTGATTATGGGATTAAGGTGTACCTTGTAGGAGATACGGGAGAACGTGATCTCGGCAACGGCTACTCCGTTGAATTCTGCTATCTCAAGTACTACTTCGTGGATATTGATCAAGATGCCTGGACGTCAGCTGTAATGACGCTCAAAGTGGAAATCACCATGAAGCGTGTTCCAAGTATAAGTTCAGACCATTTGTAAATTTTAGTAGGCCGACCTTAAATGCACATCGAACCATTGTTTGAATTTCGCAGAACGACGTGGAGAGGAGATATACGTTGAACTACCAGAAGATATCTACGAATTAGCAAATGCGGAAGAAGGTTTAGGTTTAACGAC
Organism: Ceratophysella denticulata; assembly: GCA_034694925.1. Taxonomy (NCBI): domain Eukaryota; kingdom Metazoa; phylum Arthropoda; class Collembola; order Poduromorpha; family Hypogastruridae; genus Ceratophysella; species Ceratophysella denticulata. The sequence goes on from JAQFYT010000323.1 coordinate 8,099, forward strand.
CCGGTCCCCGTGTGAAGATATTCAGGAAGAACTTCCGGTTCCGGGACGACCCTCACCGGGAATGATTTCTACTGAAAAGTATTTCATGTCCTTTTACTTGTCAGATTTTTCAATCAAATGCCATACCCGTGTGTTTCCGGCTCATCGGATCATTCTTTTTGGTAATCACGTTACCGGATTACAAATTGCAGTTACCTATAAGTTCAAATTTCATTCAAATACACTATTGCAGAGAAATGCCCAGTTTTCGCAAAACGGTATTGCGTGAGAGACGTTGATGACCGTGGGTCTGGAGACAATTTTTCAACTGGTTCCCAGATCGAGATATTCGACCTCGAACCGTTGGTAATTGAAGAGTTCCTTCGATACATCTACACGGGGACTGTGGAGCAGATGCAGGTTGTAGGATTTGAGCTTTACGGGATGGCCGTTGTCTACGAGATGCATGACCTCATGGAGATGTGCATTAATCAAATGGCTGAGCACATGACCGGTGCTAATGCGTTGAATATGTACGTTTTCGCAAGGGAATTCAATATTCCAAGGTTGATCCAACGGGCGAGTGAAGTATTCTACGGGTGGTGAGCTATTTACTTGAGCGCACATGCTTGCTAAATGATGGCCAATGTATAGTTTTGCCTGATAACGTGATAACATTTTGTTTCAACATTCCGTTCAGCGCTTCAAACTGGACGGAGGTGAAAGCCAAACCAGTGGACTATGCTTACTACAGTGAAGCCGAATCCGAAGATGAAGACTTCGACGGTATTCTGAATGAAGACAAGCCCATCTCTGCAGCTCATGCTGGGGATATTGACGACGATCCCTGCAGTAAGCTCTCGGACTCGGATACTTATGTCGTGAATAGCGATGACGATGAGGAGGTGAGCGTTGGGTCAGAGTCGGAATCAGAACAAGAATAGAATCCTGTTCTGCTGATCCCTGGCTCGCTCTTTGTTAAAACGAAAGCAATAAAAACCTATTTTATAATGACGCTCAATATTTCTGACTGGTCTGAGATTACTGAAAATAAAAATCCTTCATCTACCTCAACCTCAACCGAGCTTTCTGTAATCTTTTAATTACTTGAAACGGGATGCGTACATGTCTGGAAATTGTACAATACGAGTATTTTTCATTTTTTTTAAGCTTAAACGTTATCGAAACTATTTCAAACCTTATTATAACGTTTTCAAGTTATTTTTACACTACCTTTATTTTAATATGTATGAACGCACCCTGCGGCAGGTTACTGCTGCCAAGTTATCTGTCAAATATCTGTCAAATATCCTACAATACAAAGTATGAAGTATGTACTATGTATATATTGAAAGGGATTGCACGAAGAAATTCCGTCGTAAACATGCATAGTCGTTGCGGGAAAGTTCTACTTATTCAGCATGGTTTTTGCGGTTCCTGCAGGTGCCGCAATTGCGGTTCCTAGCACCTAGCCACAGTCAGTCCTAGTCGTCGGCACGCAGAACGAACTTTGACCAAACCTCATTCGAATTCAGAAAAATCCTCTGCGGCAGTTCAGGAAAACCTAACCTAACGAAATACAGTCAAGCATACATCATACCATTTTTTCATTTTCACATGCGTTGCCATATTGCGGCACCTTAGTGGTTCCTGTGCAGGTACCTGCAGGGCCTAAGTTCCACAGGACACAGGGACCGCAACTGCGGCACCTTCAGGAACCGCAAAAACTCTGCCGGATAAGTAGATCTCAACCGTCCTAGCTATTACATAATGTAGTATTAATAATGTCGCTTATATGTATTAGGTTTACTTAAACTTTAGATTTTATGAATGGTTTCAAAACACTCTTCCCGCATCAGAAATCTGCAATCGGCCAAGCCTATCTGGTCTGGTCTATGATTGTCCAAAAGTTACACCATAGTACATGTGGCTTTTGGATTAACCTTGGAAGCCGGAAATCCATTTTTGTTCATCCCATTATTCATGTGTCATTCCTCTGAGTCATCATCACATAAAGAATGCATTGTATTGTTTGATCCACCAAGCAGTATAACATTTTCAATGGCTTCACGCTTAGCATCATTTTTCATGTATTCTAAATTCTAAATTGTACAAGACGAAAGCGAATTTTTGATTTTTGACTTACGGACACGGACACGGTGTTAATTCGAGGTTATTGTGGAAGGCGCTGGTCGTGGCCACGTGGAGACACTTCTGTCGTCGTTCACCCTCAAGTGGGAGTGTAGTAGTCGTAGTGCATAGAGCTGAGTTGGCGGAAAGCTTTTTTGTGGAGATATGTGATGAAAGTTGGATTTTGGATTGTGTTAGGGCAGTAGTGCAGTGAGTTGAGTTTTTTTTATATTTCATTGGAGTTACGGGCAGTCAGTCGACAGAGTCCGGAACGGAGAGTGAAAGCACCCGAAATCCGCCCCTCGCCTCGTCGGCTCCCAGTCCCAGCCCAGCTACGTAGACCGAAATTCCGAATCCCAGCCCAGACTAGCCCAGACTTTCTCCAGCGGAAAAAAGGGCTCAGGCCGAACCCAGTAGCAGACTCATCCCGTAACACGTAAGGATCAGCTAGTAAGGATCGTAGTACAGACAGAGCCCTAAAGCAAAGGTTAGCCCAAAACAAGGAATACCTTACATACATCTCACTACTCATCAGTCCACGGTCAACGGACGGTGGTGCGTGGAGCCGAGTTGAGGCGGACAGGATGGCGGGGCTCAGCCCGAAACAGGTAACTCAATTAATAGCCCTAATTACTGCATTTTGTAAAATAAAATTATTTTATAACTCGTCGCATTTTTGTATGTGTATGAACGATGGAACAAAGTTCCGCGCTGTTTCCACGAGCTAGGGCATTATAAGAACTTGGTCACGCCTTGATTTTCAATTATTGACTATTTCAGTCGTGATTGTGATAATGAAATGAATCAAATTATATAAATGAGCGACTAAATAGCAAAAATGTTAAATGGAAAATCTGCGTTATACAGTCAACAGTATCTTACGTTGTACATGCAACAACAAAATGACAAATGGAATTTTTTAAATTGAGGTTTCAAACGTTACGTTACACGTTCGACGTTGAGGATTTGACATTTCTGTTCATTGCTCACTATCGTGCGTGTATCGTGGCCATGGCCTTGGTCCACGAGCACGATTAGCTGTACAAACAATTTGACATGAGTTTGTGAGCAGCACAATACTTTTAACTTTATATTGCTTATTCGATAATGTACGGTAGATATAATGGACATGATTTACTAATTAATTTAATGTACTGGGTGTTTGATGTATGACGTTGCAGGTCGCTGGCCGACACTTGCCCATGTTTGAGATCTATTACCTGTCCCTTGACCCAACTGGAAAAGGTCAAGTTTCAGCACTCGAAGCGGCTCGCTTTCTCAAAAGATCTGGTCTCTCAGATGCAATTCTTAGTAAGGTGAGGAATGAATTTGTGATTTTTTGTATGGATAGTGTACATATTCTGAATCATTGAATCAGTGAGCCGCTATTGATTTTCGGTGAAATGCGCGAAGAATCGATGGATTATATCGTTTTTTTAATTGGTTTAAATTATTCTCTATTTGTCAATTAGATCTGGGACTTGTCCGACCCTGTGGGGAAAGGTTATTTAGACAAGCTCGGAGTTTTTGTTGGTCTGAAATTAGTGGCTTTTGCACAAAACGGAAGAGATGTGAGTATTGCATCAATTCTTGATGACTCTGTGCCAGAACCGGAAATGGTAAGCTAATGCTTGTATTTTTTAAATATTTATCGAAATTTTTGAATATTCCTAATATAATGTAATTTGAATATTTTAGAGCTCGGATAGAGCCCCACCGCCGCAACCCACAAGCAATAAAGTTGAGCCTCCACGACCCCAACAGCCTCCAGCTCCCGTTTCATCTCCAGCAGCTGTCAGTATTTGGGCCATCAAAGAAGATGAGTTTGGGAAATACAGACAGTTGTACAATGGGCTTGGGCCAGACGGTGGGAAGATCCCTGGTGGTAAAGCCAAGTCTCTACTCATGGACTCAAAACTTCCAGTTGAGATTCTGGGTAAAATATGGGATTTAGCGGATGTGGACAAGGACGGCTCATTGAGTGAAGGAGAGTTTGCCATCGCCATGCATTTCGTGTACAAGTGTTTAGAGAAACACGCTCTTCCTGATAGCCTCCCACCGGAAATGCAGAAACTACTTTTATCACTCCAGGCCGGGAGTAAGCCCCAGATCCCAGCTGCTGTTGCCGCAGTTCCGCCTCCAGTCTCTGTCATGTCACCGCCTGTTCCAATGGCTCCCATCATTTCAGCTCCTGCATCTCAACCTCAGACAATAATAGGAGCTCCTTCAGCCCCACTCATGCCCGTCATCACTGACAATTGGATTGTTCCCTATGATGAGCGAGCCAAGTTCAAATCACTATTTCACTCCACGGATCTGGACAGAGATGGATATGTCTCCGGATCGGAAATCAAAGGTAAATGTGCATACGAATATTCATAAAATCATTATCTGTCATGGCTAATTGCGAAAGTAATTGGCTGGTGTTTCTTCGACAGGTCTGTTCCTACAATCTGGACTTCAACAACAGACTCTGGCTCACATATGGAACCTATGTGACACAGACCAGAGTGGAAAATTAAGTGCGGATCAATTTACCCTGGCAATGTGGCTTGTTTCAAATGCACTGAAAGGCATTCCTCCGCCGACAGCTCTCACTCCGGAGATGTGTCCACCAGGCATGACGATTCCTCAGGTAAACAGGATATATAGTGGCGGAATAATACAATTACAATACCTACATCGACTTCATCTGACTTGTTTCCATTTAACTTGAATTCCAGCCTCCACCCGAACCCGAACTATCCCCAGAGTTTGAACTTATCATGAAAGAAATCAACGAACTAACTCAAGAGAAATTAAATTTAGAATTGGATATAGCTGTAAAAGAATCGGACAAGAAAATTAAATCCGGTGAATCAAAATCCCTTCAATCAGAATTAGACACCTTAGCAGCCACCCTAAAGCAATTGGAGAATCAAAGAACAATTGCTCAGGGAAAGCTGAGTGAATTGGATGGCCAGGTAAGGAAATTCGAGTGGAGTACTAATTCGTTGAAGTATTATGTAACCTTTCAAATACAATTTGTGAATTTCAGGAGTTTTATTGATTGTCGATTTTGTGATTGATTTTAGGTATCCACCTTGCGTTTTCAAGCTGAAGAACAGGAATCCACGTTAGTAGTACAAGAATTAGAAGTTTCTTCCAAGGCAGCCGAACTCAAAGGCTTGGATCAGGAAGAGAAGGATCTGCTCTCTGGACTTGAAACGTGTGGTCGAGATATTGAAAAATTGGGTCAAGTTCTTCAGGATACTCTTTTGCAAATTAGTCAGGTAAATGAGAAAAATGCATTTAAAGTCAAAAACTACTCAAATGTATGCAAACCTTTGTATGACCTGTTTCTTGTCAAATCAGGCAAAATCTCGAGTAGCATCTCTGACTGAACTTGAGGAAACGATGAAGAACTCTATAGTAAAGTATACTTCAGCAATAGACTCGAACAATGCGTACACCGTGACAGAGCCAGAGCTTCGGGACGTGAAGTCGGAGTTGGATGAGCTCATCGGAGTCCCCTCCCCGTCACCCAAGCTGAACGGGGATGCCTTGGGTAGTTCGGGAACGAATGGGTTCCCGACTTCCTTCGACTCCTTCTCAACTCCAGCTCATGGGACAGGAGTCTCCCCGCACTCAAACTCATGGGATCATGACCCGTTCAGTGGTCCACCGAAACCAGCTGACCCTTTTGCTCCGCGAGATCCCTTCGCTCCGCATGATCCCTTCGCACCAGCAGCACCAACTACCATTCCACCAGTCTCATCATCCCGCTCCCAACAGCCTAGTCCTGGTTTTGGTGGTTTTGGTAAAGATTCATTTGGAGCTGAGCCTTTTGAAGCCGAAACAGCTCCGGCTTTACCACCAAAGAAAGCTCCACCACGCCCTGCCCCTCCTAAAAATGCTCCTGCTCGACCGCCGCCACCCTCCATGAAATCGGCACCAGGTAAACTGAAATGCATCGTCCTTACCTTTGTTACAGTGTGTGCTCCTCTACCCTGCACGTACAGCACCAGAACTCTAAAGTGTAAGCATCAAGCAGTTAGGTATCATGATCATGAGTTCTGGCGCTGTCGGTGCGCGGTAGAGCGCAGATCATAATATTTCACGTTACATGTAAATTGATGACTTTTTTTTAAACCGCAGGAAAATCAGATCCATTCTCTCAGGGCGATAACTTCGATGCCGGATTTGCCGATTTCTCTAACTTTAATAATCAGGTACGATTTTATCAACCTTTGCCGCAATGTCTAATCGCTAACCGTGTTAACGGTCTGTGTCTTTTACTAATCTTTGTTGCTCTGTTTTCTTGAATTTCCATTTGACCCGGGACTACACAGTAGTAGTCGTGAGTCATCGTGAAGCCACCATTATGTTCAATTTTCAATTCCTTTCACTTTGAGTTTATTTTTAATTTATTTTCTATCATTTCTTTTTGGTTCCTCCTTCAACTTTCTCTGGTAGGCTTGGGGTTCGAGTCCGACGAGCAACAGCAGCAACAACACGAACAACAATAACTTCAGTCCTACTGCTACTAATAATCATCCCACAACTAATGGGCGTCATAGTAGAACTCAGGAAGTAACTCAGCTGGAATTCACAGAAGATCCATTCAAGAACTATAGGTATGAAGACCCGTTTGCTAATGCGGACCCCTTTGCAGGATTATGAAAAAAATGAAGAACAAGTGTCTCTAATATTTATTTAAAAATAATAATACAAATACAATTTTGAATTGTGCAAAAATTAGTGGATAATAAATGAACGTGTTTACTGGTGCGTGTTTTTTAGAAAAAGCTGAGAGTACTTTTTGCATATGGGATATAGTTTTAAGAGTTTTATTTTTATACTTGTGACAAGTAAGCATCTTTTCTAAAAAATTAAGAGTATTTCTGGATATAGTGAATGCTTTGCGTTAGATGTTAAGTAAAAATATAAGTAAGATTTTAAGTTTCGAGCAGTGTCGCGTCGTGGTTGTACAGCAGCAGAATTACTTCGGTTTGATCAAAGACTTCCTGGGTTGAGATCCTCCAGATACTCGCTTTGGACCAGGAGGGCTACCGCTGCCTGATTTCTTCCCCGTATCCTGTTCTGACGGCGGAAGATGAAATTCAACTGATTTCCGAAGTATCTCCGTCCGACCAGGATGAGTATCAGACTGGAAGGATGTTCGGGATTTAGTAACGACTAGCCCAGATGGTGGGGATTCTAGCTCAGTCTCCGCTGGTATACCAAATTCTGCTGCAATAGCATTTGTCGAAATTGCACCGCCCTTTAGCTTCTCCAATTGAAGTTCAGAACGCATTTTGATTCTAAAGAGTTCGAAATATCTAGTATACACAGTGAATAATATTTGGATTGGGAGAAGATTTGCTAAGTAGGTAGGTATACCTCGTCCTGGATGGAGCACCAAACGAACCGTAGTCGCTCATGGTCAATTTACTGTGTGTAGCAGCGCTGTTGGCCGACCGTCGATTGATCGTCTGTTGACTGAGATTAACTTCACTAACGACGTCCAGAAGCTCGTCACGATTTGCCGCATATGAGTCAATAAAGATGGACACTGCGGGACGATTATGGATCAGGGCTCGGAGTTTGAGAATAGCGATCTGACAAATTAGAATAAAATATGCAATTAAAATCTTCATTACAGTGCTAATTTTTTTTTGTGACATTACTGTTTATTACCTACCTTGAACTTCTCAGTGATCATTCGGCGCTTGAGTTCCTTTTTCAGATCATCCTTGAAGTCAGGGTCACGGAAAGTCTTGAGCATAATTTTCGTTTGACGACAAATACAGGTTTCCCAGCGTCGAATTTTATCGGCCTGTCGCTGAAGCTCCACAGTACCAGCGGAGGCCTCGCGTTCCTTCTCATCCGCAATCCAGGTATGGTTCCGGACTTCCTGTTGGTAAACTCCGAGGGTTTTGAGGAGTGCATCTGACTCTCTCCGAAGCCTGGCTCGTCCAGCCTTGCATCGATTCCGAATTACCATAGCTTTCTTCTCGTTCTCGCGAACGTGGTCCGCAACATTATCTACCAGAGATACAGAAAAATACAGGTCTAGTGCTGCTAAACTGTGGTATGCGGTAATTAACGGTGGCATTAAGCAATACTTTTGTCCGTAACAGGCATTAGGCTCTGACGAAATGCAACATTGGCTGCATTTGTCACTTGGAGAACATTTTTCAGGCCTTCGAGTTCTTTCGTGGCTTCTTCAATCCTGAATGCCCAACTGTCTCTTTGCCTAGAATAATCACACATGAAATTACGTATTTTATACACATAATTAATTAAATATGCATATTCTCTGATATTATTCAGATTTCGGAGAATTATGGCATGGTGAACGTACGTGTTAAGATTTTCCCGTTCACGGACTTGCTTGTAAATTTGAGCCGAAAATGAAAACTCCCTTCCGTCCGACTCGCTCGATGGGGCCATGAGGCTGGTCGTAATGTCGTATCTGAATCGTTTATATCGAAAATTTATTAACGTGTATCCTTTATCAAATGTTCAGCTACCACTGGTCGCTTTTAGCTTTTACCAACCTTATTTTGAGTTTCGACGTGTATTTAGTCAGGTCCACCTGCTGCGTGGACAATGTTCCGATTTGCTTCGTGAGCTCCCGATGCTGTTTCACGAGTAATACTTTCATAAATTCAATTTCGGATTTACGTTCTTTCACAGCCTGAAATTCGAATTAGAAAATGAAACAAAATGGTAACTTCCGTTTTAACAATATAACATACCCTTAAGCAATAAAATCGTGTGTAGCAAGCTTACAGCTTCCACAGTGGCTCGATGTTGGGTAAGGGAAAACATAATGTCTTTGTAACGCGTCAAATTTTTCTGAACTCGACTCTTGGCCACGACTTCGAGGCTATGCCCAATTCGAAGGTATCGGAGAGACGTCAGGGCGTCGGCAAGACTTTTCTCAATGCTGCATAAATGGTTAAATTACGATGAAAGTCTGCTGCCGAAATCAGGCGAAATTTGACATATCAACTCTCATACCGTTCACAATGTAGAGTAATGTCAAACAACGCGGCCTCCAACACTTTCTTTTCACGGAGACACGTGTCAATGTCCCGATCAAACGCATGGGTCAAATCTGTGACCCTTTCCGTTTCCTTCTCGATTTCCCTGTGTTCGGCCAAGATCTGTTCATCCCGATCGCGAAGCTTGACCAGCCGTTCTTGCAGAACGAAGAAGCGTGGGTCAATGTTATGATTCATGAGTCTAGAGATCCGCATTTCCAATTGACTCACGTCCAAATCCATTCGGTAGATTTTACTTTGTTTCCTGGCGAGCTGTAAATATAAAATTTCGGAAATAGCGCTAAAATTCGAAATATGAGAGTAACCTTAAATTGATATTCATTTTGTACCTGTTCCATGATATCAAACTCCTTCTGCTGCATAATCGAGAGGGAGGACTTGCATTTGAGCATCCGTGTTTCTCGGAGCTGATGATCTCTGAGAATATTCTTTTTCTCATTGCTCTTCGTGAAGGCGAACATTCGGATTTTGTCCACTTCCCGTTCTTTCTGACATCGTAGCTTTTCCTCGTATTCAATTAGAGCATCCAGTTCATCCAGGAGACTGTCCTTATTCGAGCCAACACTCAGGACCTCCTCAAGCTTTTCCCGGAGAATATGTACCAAGCCCTCAACGACTCTCATACGATCCACCACGGCCGCGACCTGGGCCTCCATTTCCCTTTTGTTCTTTCGTAAGGCCTCGATAGACACAGTCGTGTTTTGAATGAAGATGTTGAGCTGGGAATAGTCATCTTTGTAGGTGACGAGGAGTTTCCGAGACGTATCCAATTTTTCTCTAAGGTCTTTGAGCCGTCGGTCGAGAGCATTGATTGTATAGTCTGAGTCTTTGAGGTCATCCTGTTTCTGATTCAGAAGCGCAACTCGGGCGTCAAATATTCCTTTTACTTGACGGATCTGGGCACGCACTTCGTAGAATTCCTGTTGGTGAAAGTTGGTGAAAGCTGGTAAAAGTCTATTTTCCTTAAAAATCGCGTAAAAACAGGTTTAACCGTAATTAAAACTTGTAACTCACATCAGCAATTTGTTGCATTTCTGAATCCCGACCCTTCATAGCCATCAAACTTTTTGCCCATAGAAGCGTCATTTCTTTCTTTTGCTTGTAAACCTTCCGGAATTCAATACAGAGCCTCGTGTACTGTTCTTGGTATTTGTTGGAGTTCATAGCACATTGGTCGAGGTCAAGTCTCAGTTGCTTATTTCTTGCACCCAGGTCGACTTGTTTGGCTTCAAGTTCCTGTATAATTGTAGTTGAGCCTCATTAAAATTACATTGCAAATAGCAAATCGTATTTATTTCATTACACGTACATGGATATGACTCTTATCAATCTTGTCGTAGATATGAACATTCTTCATCTCTTCCTCATACTCTACTTTCTTCGCTTCGTACACTTTGAGTAGCTTCATATCCAGTTTTACGGTCTCGGTCAGCTCATCAACCACTTGCTTTCTCCGACGGGCCATGGTCTTCAGAGTGAAAGTTTGCATTGAAATTTATATCACATAGCGAAGTATTCTAAATTTTAAATGTTGTAAATTATACAGTAATCGTAAGGCTTACGCTTTGATGCTCATTCCGCTCACGGTAGCCCATAAGATCTCTACGTTGTCTTTTAATTTCATTCTCGGTGTGGCACAGCATTCGTTCCGCAAGACGAACAAGAGACTGCTCATTGTTACATTCCTGTCTTTTGGAGTTCATCAAGGACTATACAGAAATAACAGGAAAATTAAACTCTATTTCCAGTTATATCTCTATTGGTGAAAGTCGGTGAAAGCATTAAGCACTTTCTCCATTGGAAATACCTGCGAAAATGCAATTAGATTCAGCCTACCTCAGTAAATTGAATATCCTGTCCCGATTCGAGCAAGTGTTTCTCCAAGTCCTTTGTATGAACTAGCGTATCCTCCAATTCCGCCCGTAGAATCAAATTGCTTTTTTGCTTTTTCTCAAGCTAAGAAATAATAGGACGTTTAATAAAATGGATTCATTCTTGAAAATAATGATTCTTTAACGCTTTATTGAATACACAGTTAGATAATCCAAAGTACCAGATCTTCCAAAGCCTTATTCTCAGCATTGGCGAAAGGTGAGCGAAATCCAGAGCCCCATCCGAAATTCCGGAGCCCAGTCAGGATCTCGTCAGTGGGTGCCTTGACACTAGTTGCCGTTGTAGACTTGGCCTTGGCCATTGCATACGTGTGTTTAAGCGACTTTCTTCTACACGGGTTTATTGTACTTTACTAATGAAATAATGCGTTTCTTCGTAGTATGTGTTAAGTAATGGATATTTATAGATTATTGTAATGGAATTGAAAGTGTATTTGTGCTGAATGGAGTATGTTGATTTTTCAATACATAATTAGTTAAATAAATGATGGTGTCTGAAGCAGTAGTTGGGAAACGTGTATATGAAATAAACTCAGCTCTCCTCGGTCTGTTGCAGGGAAAGTGGAAACAATTGAATACACGTCAATGGAGTGTAAAATGATCTTTTTATAGCTTTCACAGTTTACACGGCCTTGTATGATAATTATCCGAAATTGGTGCTACTGTAAATTCGTTAATTTTTGAAGAAACATCTGTAAACAAATATATTTGATACTGATGCTTATTTATTAATTGCCATGCCATGTCCATAATCGATATTGGGTAAAGGTAGGGTTAGGAAATGCTCATAGTTGGTAGGTATGTTTTCGCAATCTACGTTAATAAATTCATGGTACAACCAAACTGGTACAATATAAATCCTGTAATTGTAACCAAAATTTCAGATTCTTTGATCGGTTAAAATAAAGCCGAATTTCAAATGGTTAAGTAATTTATTTTCAGTACAGTGCTTGTCCCCGTAGCATCAGCTTAATTAGAATAGCCTGGAAATTCAAATCAAACAAGTTAAAAACTTAAAATATTTAAAACATAGTTAAGCATTGTCCAACTTAAACTGGTTCTAAAGATCTTAAATCTCTGCTATTCCACCAATAATATACACACCATTCGTTTTGCGGTCACAAGAAAACCGAAGAAATGGATACCCCGGTGATTACGGCAGTCGTAAGTACGCATATGGTTTTAATTTCCGGTTAAACATGTTAATTAAATCCCGTTTAATTCCCAGCTACGAGAAATCAAGGTAGCGGCTTGGTCAGCGACGTTATCGACTATCAAAGCCGTAATTTTCACAACGCTACTAGTTCTAATAAAAGCCGGTGAATTCTGGTACACACTCGGCAGTCTTTTCATTACGATCCGGGCATTATTCTACACGATCTACGGTGAATATGAGTATCAACAGGGAGCAGGAACGACCGTGGAAATACAAATCGTACGAAGCCATATACCAAAACTAAATACTTTATGTGCTTGATGAATGTTTGACCGTTTCAAAGGTTTAATCGGTCAATGGTAACGTATTTTTCAGGTACGCTATTTCACCAACTCTGTCCTAATGCTCCTGCTCATCCTCAGTCTGGGCCTGGACGGGAGCATACAACCCGCAAGAATTTGGCCCGTCCCAACTTTTGACATGGGAGGAGCTCTCAAGAACAGGTCCATTTTAGACGAAAATAATGGGATTCGTACAATTTGGTCATGCAACTTCCGCTCGACTAAAAATCATTGTTGGACCCATCACGGAGTTCCGGGTGCTCTCGTTTTCCTCGGCTTCCTCTACCTCTCCCGTTGTCTCTGGATAGATTATCAGCGTATATGGATGAATGCTTTGATATTAATCTATAAAATAGCTAAACTCATTTACTACTATTTTAAGCCGAAAAGAGAATAAATCGCGCTTCATTTTACGGTACCTACCTACCATTATCGTGTGCGCCCTTGTTTAAAATATCAAAATGAGATAATAGGTTTGAGTGTCTTGTAACAAATATTACATAGAATCCAAAGTGCCTTTATACCTTAAATCGGTATGCAGTATATTAATGCTTGGTAGTCATTTTCCAAAATTCGGGCGTTTACATTTTTTTAATTTTATTTTTATTAAGTTCTCTCTTACTGTATTTCTGTTCTCATAATTCCCGGAAACAACTGTACAGACACGTCCAGACCGAATTTCCTAACTAAATTACAAATTAAATTGAATTCGTAGTAAAGCCAGGAGTAAATTCATACAAATTGAGGGGGGAAGTGGGTTGTGGTGGACCGTGTGTCCCGCTGTCCTCACACACGAGTGAGTGTGAGCATCTTGACGCTTGACGCTGTTTCGACGTCTACTTTTAAGTAATTATAATGATTTCAAGATAAGACAAAAAAAACAAAAAACAAAGAAACAAAATAACGAAACTAAACTCCAAGCCAAAAAAATGAATCTAAACAAAAACAAATTTCAACAATTGTGATGTTTCCTGTCTACATTCAAATACTATCCCTTTTTCCGGTCCGTCATTGATTACGCTTTTCATCTTTTACGTAACTTTTAGTATTTTTTAGTATTTATCATTTATGGACTATGAAGACTGAAGAACATGGATTAGCCCGTCTACAACGAAATTCGTAGTCAGACTTTTGTGGGGGCAAAAATCTGGTTGAATAACATTGAGCATCAGGGATCCTTGCCACAATCTTGATAGCCATAAGAAACAAGGTGTTTTGTCTAGGATTGTTCTACATACATAGTTCATTTAGAGAGAGAAAAGAGACACGCAAAGATGAGACGGTCTCATGATTTTCTCTACGTGGGTTAATAATTCTTAGTTCATTGTATTTTAAGTTGCATATAATGCGCTATGCAAAACTGTCATGATTAAATTAGATAGTAAACTACGTTGACCAGCCTAATTGTCTTCGAGTTAATTTGATGCGATGATGCTTAGTTTAGGCTAGTTATCTTGACGCAGTTGTCGACTTCGTAAAAAAAGTTAGTTACTCCATTTGGCTCCCCAGCCCTGTAATCAACAAAAATATTAAATTATAACTCAGAAGTGAAATTAGGCGTTTTATGAAAATACAATCTATGAATCCTTACCATGTTGTGCTTGTCATCCATATGAAGATGATCCCATGAGTTGTTATGTTGATCGAGCTTGGGTCCATGTTGTTGCTGGTCCAAATGATCTGTTGGGCCAAATGGGAAGAGAGGTTGTTGAGCTATGCCGCCCAAATGCATGAGACCCGGTCCAAGGTTGTTAATTCCTGAGCCTGGTCCTACTCCTCCATTCATCATTCGAGGTCCGTCAAACATCTAACAAAACGTAAATAATTTGTGAAACTGAACAAGTAGAACTTCGACGTTTTGGTGCAATCTCGTAATAGTAGGTAATGGCAAATGGGCAAAAAACCTGGGTCAGGGTAATGTAATGCGACCTGCAATCTCGTAATAGTAGCTAATCGCAAATGGACCAAATCTGGGTCTGGGTAATGTTATACGACCCACTACCAATGAATGAGTATGCTGTTCCCTTTTGCCCACTACCGTATGTGATAGATTAACAAGTCAGACGTATAATCAATGGTCAGGTGCAAAAAGTTTGTGATAAAGCCAAAAGTAGGTAATTTAGCAATTCAATTTTGCACAGGATATTGGCTGATTCATCTCAAATGATGTACAGATCAATTAACAAGGTTGTTAGCAGCTTCCGACATACATCTGTCATGTGTGTGATTTCATCGCCGATTATGAACACGAACGTGAACGACATTTTAATCCTGCAAATAGCTTTGCCCATGTGCTAACATTACAAACACTTAAACCCTAATTATCGATAAATCAAGGGCGTACCTGTTGAAGTTCCATCATGCGAGAAGCAGGATCCAATTCTTCCATGAAACGACGTCCAAGGAAATTCCTCGTTTCACTCCCACGCTGTTGAGTGTGTGGCCCATGAATTGAATTCACGTTCGAGTGTTGATTGTTGCCGGTAAATGGAGGATTAGTAATTCCGTACATGTTCATCCAAGAGTTTCCGCCTTGCCCATGATGAGAGGGTTGTTGTTGCTGTTGTATCGAAATTGGCTGCGGAAGTTGATTGGAGTCGAGACAATCCAGGGTTGAGAATGGAGTCAACAAAGGTTGTCCATAGCCACCTCCTCCAGATCCAGCATTGTTCTTGGAAGCTCGCTCTCCACCAATTGGACGAGGAAGACGACGGTCTTCTGACATTACGTCTGCAATAAACAGGAACAACAAATGATTAGTGTGTCGATAACAAAAGTCAAGACTTAACTTCGAAACTTCACTTTCACTTACTTTGATTATCCTGCATAGAATTGTCCATTGGACTAAAAATGGCTGGGTCCAAAGTCCCAGTAGCACTTGCCAAAACAGCCAGCCCTTGTAAATCCACGGACTCATTCGAGTATGAATTCCAGCCACCACCCAGGTTCATGCCGGACCCAATCCCGGATCTTCCACTCGACGAGATATTGTTGTTGTTCCTGGGTCCAAAGCTATTATTCACCTTGAATCCACCTGGCATGTTGTGCTGTGGTTGTTGTTGTTGGTGAATTGAGGAAAACTGCTGCTGTTGTTGTTGTTGCTGGTAGGCAGATACGGAAGGTTGTTGCTGCTGTCCAGAAGGTCCCATCTTGGAGTATTGCGGGAGCGAGAAACTTGGAGCCCTCGGATTAAGCCTGGAGGAGATGACAACATTGGTGGGTGTTGACGAAGAAGCAGTGGGGGCGGAAGGAGAGGCAGCAGGAACCCCGGTCAACCCAACACTAGGTAGCGTGTTACGTGAGTCGCAGGCCCAGCAGCAGTACAGAACGAGTCATAAGTCATACGAAGAAGCAAGAAAAATCAAACAAACCCCAAAACACCCTGTTAGTTCAGCATTTTAGCAATCATTCATAACTAATTTCATTAATTAACCATATAAATCCCCAACAAAACAGAACATAACCCATACTTGTACCCAAAACCGAGTCCAGCATAACGGTCATTAGAGATAACGATTCATTCCGATTACAATTATTAAGTTTAAGACTTCCCAACACCCGAAAACAGACATCTAACATGCAACATACAATTACCATGCAGACCATCACCACTTACGGTAGACATGTCATGTGTAATCCCGTGATCGCATAGGTTTAGGTCAGGTTAAAAATGTATGCGATCACAGGATTCCACATTACATTAGCTAAGAGCACCCAATTCGAATCCAAACATTCAGACTTAAGAAAGATGAAGAAGGAATAAACTACTCGTGCACTTTGGAAGAAAAATGTAAAATATTAGACAGATGAAAGGCTCAGATACAAAAAAAACAATAAAAAATAGACAGTTTCTTATCAAGAAAGAAGAAAAGTAAGTCAGGCGAGACCAAAATACCCATATATACACATGCATGCTCATAGAGATACAGGTAAAGGAAAATAAAACATATCCGATTATCTCATTGTTTATATTCTACAATAAACATACCTGTTGTTATTGGGGAAGCCCATCTGATTATTCGTTGATGGTTGGTTCGGGATAATTCCGGGTCCCATGTCTGGACCCATTCCTCTAACCCAGTCCTGAGTTGCACCAATTCCGATTTGACTGTTCATGTTGAGGCTTACGTGTCTTCCAGGTTGGGGGTTATTGAAACCACCCATCATATTATTAGGATTTGAGCCTTGGCTCAATCCTCCACCACCTCCGCTGCTGGACTGGGAGTAATTCTCGAGACCAAACCCACTTGAAATATGCTGCTGTTGTTGTTGCTGCTGTTGTGGTTGTGAGTGCATATTCATGCGGAGGACTGGTGAGCCCATGTTCGTTCCACGGTAGCCAGGAGCCTTTGATGCATCAGCCTAATCATACCAAAAGTTGAATAAGTGAATTCGAGTTACGAATAATTCGTTAGCACATGTTTCAGTGAATTCAAATTATTCACATACCTTGGGCATATCCGACTCCATCAGAGCTTCCGGAATACCTTTATTTGACAAATTGGGAGTATTTCCAATTCCCAGTCCAACATTACCAGCCAGTCCGCCACCAGTCCCATTATGAAGTCCATTATTTCCTTGCGTTATTTGTGCTGTGGCAGTACTTATAGTGGAGGATGAAATACCAGATGCAGCCACTGAAGCAAAGTTCATAGCTCGGGAAGCGGAGCTTCCACTCAGAAGTGGGTTCAGATTCAGGCTGGAGTTAATTGAGACTCCAGACTGTTGGTAGTTTGAACCCGTAGAATTTTGACTGTCCTCATCAGGCAACCAACCAGAATTGCTGAAGGTGTAGTTGAATGGTGAATATTCCAAAGGCTGGGTCTGAGGGACGCTAGCGGTCTCAGTGCTATAAAAACGTAATTATCGTGATTGCAAAATCCTCGTGATAGATGCGCGATAAGGTGCAGCTATCTTCCCTTGAAGAAAAATATATTGAAAGATTATTGTATGCATGTATAGGTTACTTACGTTTCAACGATTGGAGCGGTTCGGATACTTCCAGGCGGACCAATAATGATACTCGAGTTACTACCCGGTGCTAAGTTCAAAGTCGGAGTTTGATTGGTAGAAATCGGAACGCTCTGTTGCGTTCCAGA
This sequence comes from Ceratophysella denticulata, assembly GCA_034694925.1. Classification (NCBI taxonomy): domain Eukaryota; kingdom Metazoa; phylum Arthropoda; class Collembola; order Poduromorpha; family Hypogastruridae; genus Ceratophysella; species Ceratophysella denticulata. Next base: position 25,748 of record JAQFYT010000323.1, read on the forward strand.
ATTGTAATTCTGAGGTCCATTCTGACTTCCAGGAGCCCGATTCAAGACTTGTTGTGATGGATGTGTAATGGGGCCCAGGGCGGATGAGGTCGAGAAGATTTGACTCTGAGCCGTCGAGGGCATGGTAGTGCTGGGAACCATGTACCCAACTCCCTTATGCTGAGATTGTCCCACGTTCTGTCCCGTTGGAGAGCTTGGTACCGGCGGCGGTGTGGCAGTTGGCGGTGAGGAGCCAAAAGTCGGTGTAACAGCTTTGGTAGGTGTCGTGGTCCTGTGCTGGTACTGTGAGGTGGAATAGTTGGTTCCTGACGAACTCGTTTGTTGTTGACTGAGCTTGGTAGAAGTAAACGTACTGCTTAGAACTGAGGAAGCCGATGAGGCAATATTATTCACACTGTTCTTGCTAGGCGTGAAGAAAACTGTGTTTTTCTTGTTGCTCTGAGTCGTCGTGCCTTTGTAGTTAGCCGAATTTCCATTCACTGGGGTTGAGGGCTTCTGAACTGGAGGGGACACTGAGTGCACAACAGGAGGTGAGGCCGGAGCCTTCTGAGATTTCCCTACATTCACTTTACCTGGGTGAAATGAAAAAAGAATGTCCGAATTTAAGTAAAAGTTTAATAATATTTATTATGCGTAATCCTTTCCTGACGGAAGCATTGACCTTTCCAAATTCAAAGTTCTTACCTGTAGCAGCTGGGGCTGCCACGAAGGTGGTGAAAGGATTACTGTCAATCAATGGCGCTGAGGAAGAGCCACTTCCAGTACTGGCGGGAGTTCCACTGACCACGTTTCGTGCCATAGCTGTAGCCACCGTGACAGGAGCCGAAGCTGTAAAGATTCCTGTGAAGGAATTGGCAGCCGGAGCTGAGGACCCAGACGGTGGTAGTAATTTCTTCACATCTAAATCCGGCTCATTCATGAGGGCCGTAATGAGGGTATGAGCCTGCTTGGTGGACTCCACAGTCCCCTTTATTTGAATCGTGCGCTCGGGTTGAGACTGACCCTTTTGTTGTTTCTCTACCTCAATATGAGCCCCGGTAGCCTCTCGAATAGCATTAATATTACAACCACCCCTTCCAATGACTCGTGAAATCACGGATGAGGGTACAATAACTTTTTTGGATCGTGAAGAAGGGCAGCTCCTGGTCACTTCCTTCCAGCCATCATCCTTTCGTCCAGTTTTCCCCACTTGGGTCGCAGGCGAAGGGAGGGCAGGTCCCGTCTTAGCACTCGTACTCGTCCCTCCAGCATGAGAATGGGATGGAGCCGCTGTGGAAACAGTAGTTTCATGAGTATCGAACGTAGCTGAAGCTGCGTTCTTCCGGGAGTGAGAGCCGGGATGAAGGGCGATTGCCATAAGAGGTTCAGGAAGAAAATCCTTGGACGACTCACCAGCAATGGAGACCTTTCCTAGTTTCTTCGTCACAGCAGCAGCAGCACCAGCCACACCCTTGCTCGTAGCGGTCTGCTGTGGCTCATCAGATTTCTTTAAGTCCTCAACGTCTCGTTTCGCCTTCTTCTCTTTTCCTTTGGCCTGAGGTTTGGGATCCACCTTGAACTCCTCTTCGAGCATTTTATTTTCTTTTTCTTTCAAGATTTCCTTGGTAGTAGGAACAGGCTTCTGCTGCTCTTGAGATTTCTCCTCGTAAATGGAGGGCTCGATAGGATTCAATTGAACTCCCTGCTTGTCTCGATCCCTCCGGTTCTTCTTCTTACGGCTCTTGGAACTGGATGTTGATGGACCCGGTTCTTGTTTCTCTTCCGGCTTTTCCGTGGAAAAGTTTTCTTTGTTATTTTTACGGTTGGCGTCACTCTGGACTCTGTCTCCACTGGAGTTGGAGCCCAAGGAATTGGCATCAATTCCGGAGTCGGCAACGTTGACTCCGTCCGCGTCCGCATCCTCGTCATCATCCTGGTCATCATCATCATCATCCTCACCGGAAGGGAGTTGTCGCTTTTCGAGTTTCTTCTTTTTCTTCTTCTCACGTCGACGAGCAGCGGCTTGGCGTTTGGATTCCTCACGGGATCTCTCCATGTCCAATTCTTCCAAGAGAATTGATGCGTTCTTGTTGGCTTCAAGAGCTTGCTTGTCTTTCGCTTGCTTTATGAATTCTCCACATTGTTGACACCTAAAAGAGTCGGGACAATATCAGATAACATTACAAGGTTACTCCAATCACGTGAATACTAGTGGCGTTATCGCACAGTGTTACCAAATGGCTTACGACGTACTGAAAAATCATGAATATTCAAAACATGGAGATGTTAGGTAAAGAAAGCTTACTTTTTCAACAGATCCGGCTCTCCCTGGATAGAAGCATAGTATCTCAACATTTCTCCATCGGAAGGGAATTGTTGGACATTTTTA
>JAQFYT010000324.1:0-28074 GCA_034694925.1 Ceratophysella denticulata
ATCATATTAACATTGATGTTATTAGTGCTGCGAGTTTTAACCTTATACATCTGCTTCCGCGACGGACAGACGGACAGACGGACAGACGGACAGGGGCATCCCAGTAGACCTTCTGGTCTAAAATGTCTTTCGCCCAATTGTCGCGCGTCACCGGTGAAAGCTAAAAGTGAAAGCAGAACAGCAGCAAAAAAATGATATGTTATGTACATACATGTGGGCAGCTCCAAGAGAACCTCGACCTGGGATGGGATCATAAGACGGGAAACATTAGTCTGAGTCAGAGCCAAGAACTGTCTTGAGTTCAGTTCTATGAGTTCTTTCTTTGGAAGATGATGGGGGTTGGGAAGAGAACTCAATTCAATCTCTGAATGGAACTCAGGAGTTAGTTTTTCATTTTTAGTAGTCCGGATAGAGTCGTCCGGCGGGAAGAGCCCAAGCCACGGCCGACCTACTAAACTTTTATTATACCTCTTCAACTCTTTCCACCTTTATATGCTTTCACCCGATCAAAAAATGACTTCCAACTTCACTTTACGGTTCAGAAAAGCATTATACGGAAAGAGATACTCGCCTTCCCAGTTTGTTTGTATAATACTGACCTGAGTTCTGAGTTTTGGGAAAATTCGTCGCGGTATTAACGATAAACGGTTAACACTTAGGTATCCCGATATTTTGAATTCAGACGTGTATATCTCTTGGAATGATGCTAAAAGGGTCAAACATGGTCTAAGGTCTACTTTGCCGTTTCTAATCAGGTTGACGGTGCGAAATCATTACTTGGACCATATTTTGCACATGAGCTAACAATACGGAATAATTTCAAGGTACAAAAGACGAGAATAGCCTTAAGACGGCGTCGACCGCCCAAGAGGTAATCGGGAATAATATAAACGTACATTAAGAAAATAGAATGTGCGTTAGAAATGAAGACTTTTGCAATAAAAAATGGAATACTGCAATAAGTCTGCAAATGCAGTATATCTGATTTTAGTCATGTTAAGTTAGGTTCTACCGTTGGTGGATGATATTGATCCAGTCCTCAGGTTAGGTTAGGAAATCGGTTTTTAGTCAAGTTAGGTTAGGTTGGGTTAAGTTAAAAACTGTGGTTGACGAGGTTGATATATTCTACAGGTTAGGTTAGGATTTTGAAATACCACCAAACCTAACCTAAAGAATTTCACTTATTGCGGAATTTTAGTTCTCAATGCAAAAGTCTTCATTTCTAACGCAAATTCTATTTTCTCAATGCATCGAAAAATTCCACCCGAAGTAATCCAGCAAAATAGGCTAAATCGATGCCACTTCTCACTGTGAATTGTCGATTGACCCATGTTTACTTATCTTTAGTACCAAAACCAAGCTACCTATATGCTATGCCCTACCTGCAGATACACTGCTGCTCCTTGCTGACGATGCTCCATGGAGAAACGAAAGAATCTGCTCTCGTTTTCCAGCCAAGCCCCATTACACTTTAAGTTCGAGGCTCACAAAAGGAGCACAAGGAATTTGCTGGAAATACACTCATGAATTCTGCATCTGTATTCACATTAGGTTCGTCTCACAATCGGCGTATTTGCCTTTCAACGGCCAGTATTAAATTACTATGTAGAAGTATCATTACCATTACAATTTAGAATTCCGGACGCGTAAGCCCAAATGGCACAAATCTGATCACGGAGCCAAACCCAGTTTAGACTCCAGACTGCTCTACTTGAGTCAAAATGGGACTACTACGCCTTTTGTTTATTTGGTAATTCGAGAGTCTTGGCTGCTGCTGTAAAGGGCCTCACTCAACCTAATTCCAAACCATTATTTCCTTTGTCAACATTTTTTGGCGAGAATTTTGTAAAACTACCTGCCAGAGTCAAGTCAGGTTCTCAAATTCTCAAATACAAAATATGCTGGTGTTCAAAAGAACAAATTGGAATTTCAATTTTGGATTTTGGCTCGTGCTAACTCTATTTGCTCTTGCTGGGAAGATATCAACTTTAACTCAAAGGAAGAAAGCGTTAATAAAAGCTATTTCAGTCCAGGCTCATAGATGTTGTGTTCTATTTGCAAAACCCTCGTTTCTTCACGTTTTGTATTTCAATCAAATTCTAGAAATACCCTGTGCTTCTTGTCTCTGTCCAATTAAAGATGTTTGCATTTTGAGCATTTACCTCCATGTTGCTCTCAAATTATCAAAGACAGAAGATCAAAAGGACGCTAAGTGAGCAAGCAGGCAGACTAAACGAGGACCGGGCACGTAATTGTGTTTTCTGATTCACCGTCTCAAGTGCCACCGTAATTTGAGTTTGAACGTATTCGTATAACCACGGTTGGTTGAAGCATGGAACCCGTAACTCATGCTACACCACCGTATGGAGATAGTTTTGCCTGCTACCATATGGAGATAGTTTAGCGTGTCGGACGATTTGGAAATCAGCGTTTTAGATGATTGAGGCTTTAGTCTTAAATTTGTCTATTGGGTTTGTCTTTTTACATTGTGAATTGATAATGAATGTTGAAATTGAAGAGACACGTATAATAAATCTCACTTGATGTTGAAATTGAAATTGATCCCCACCCCCGTTTGTGAGCTGGGGAACACATGGGGCTGTACGCTATATCGCATTGCTCGCAAACGTTTTTAATACGCTAATATACGATACATGTCCGGATAGCAAAGTCAGGTTAGAAAACGTTTTGCCCAATAAACGGTCCGATCCAACGAATCCGAATTGCCAACGAACTCGATTTGTATTGTATCTTGTATCCAGGTATATACCCAGTGGATAACAATCGAAACACGGGCTAAATAAAACTTCTACAAGTTGCACACAGCGTTGTTGCTTTCTCTATGTATGTAGTTTGAGTTGGGAGGTTTGTCTAATGCCTAGAAATCAAGAGTCTTTGATCTAAATTGCTATTTCTCAGTCCTTTTAGCCCTAAAACCCTTTTCCCCCAAACGAGGCCAGACCAGACCAAGAAAGAAGAAAAGACACACACAGACACAAGAAGAAAAAAGTTCCCATGGGAAATCCTTATTGTTTTCACTTCCATCCTTTTGTCCTTAGTAGTCTCCACTGAACTCTTGCTCTGTTTTTTGGGGCCTCATTTTTTTTCTTTTTTTCAACCAAACCAAACCACTAACACCAACCTTCTTTGTAGCTATAGCTGGGTAGAAAAAGTTTAAAAGCTTTCCCATAATATTGATTGTAATTTCTTTTCCTTGTACGACTTGTACATAAGAGTGGTTCTGGGCTGACATGAAGAAAAATGAACAACGGCCAGCGTCTTGGCCTGGCTCAAAAGCTACAATGGTTCAGTGTTCACGTTCACGTTCAGTGGAATGAAAGTGAAAGTTTTTCTTTGGTTCAATGTACTCAACAAGTATTTTCATTAATTTTAGGAGAAAGTTTTTTGAAACATTCAATTGTGTGCAAGTGAACAAATAATAGTTCAAGCTGTCGATCGACAGGTAACAGTTCTGCTCAATCTTTTGGAGAATAACTAAAAAAAATTGTCAGATAGGTATCATGAGCAATGACGTCAGAGCTACATATGAGGTTTATTCGTCTTCAACGCAGCGTTTTGTTGTTAATTTCGGCCTTTTACTACCAAACTGGTCTAATCCTCGAATCTCTAGATTTCTTGACCGAATAAAACTGTTGCTTTACGAATGACCGGGCTGTTCATTGTCCGAATCCAAGCCAAATGGTCTACTCGTTAACCGGATTTTTATGTCCAATTTCGTCCATAACCCTGGCCTAAATTACTTTGACTGATACAATATGGATGTACTGTGTACACATCATAATGTCACAGTTAAATAAAAATGTATGTATCAGTCATAAACCAATAAGCAAAGGACTGCTCCGCGCATTCTGTAATACTATAAAGCACGCTGCGCCAGCTTCCAAGGATCCCAAAATCCCAAAGTCATAGCGACGTCAAATGAGCATGAGAGATTTGATAAATCGTCTGGAATTCGCCTATTTACTTGTTGAAGAGTAATGAGCTAAATAACGACATGGCGTAGACTATACATCAGCATGTCATCGGAAAAGCCATTACGGACCCCTACTCCTATCATGTCACTGCATTGAACCGGACAATGCTTCCAATAAATGACTGCACTTTTCAGCTTTGATTCATAATTCCCATAAGGAAAACCGTCAATCCAAATCTGGAAACCATCAGCCCGTGCTGCACTTAAGGATTTTCAAATAAACGCGCGTAAATAAGAGACCTAATTCGCCATTAAAAGGCTAAGCAATTCGGGATTGACAAATTCCGTTGACAGTCTTATATCCGTATAGGCGTAGATAGGCCCCAGTACTGCATTGTCCAGACCCATGACAGGCTTGGAAAAACAGCAAAGATCTCATCTAATCGAGGACGTCATTCGGGGTTCTGGGCGTGTCCTGTCGTTTAGTCCCCAAGCCTAATGAAATGGTATTACCAAGAGGGGAAACAATATAATAATGGTCTATAAAGGTCCACACTGTAATTTAATGTAATGGGGGGGTAGTACTCGTACAGACAGTTAACCCAGTCCGACAAAAAGGCTTTCTGGATGCCAGCTGAAGCTGGAGGACTATGAAATGATTATAGAGCACTATTCCTATATGTATACTACATACTGGGGTAGCATTGTTAATTTCCGAGCTCATCTTCCCCTGGACACAAAGTCAACAGAAGCAGTGAGAAGAGATTAATGGGCTTTGATATGCGGGTCATGGGTTAGATCCATATTCCTCCATCTTGTTCAACACAGTAGCAAGTGAAATGCAATGCATGGTGAGCTGGAGTCGTTACACTTCCTGGTTCTCTTATCATGCAGCTATATATACGAATATACTATATTCTGAACAGATATATATTCTCATTTTCCCTGTGCTCTAATGTCGCTTTTTGAAGAAAAACTAGGTCAGGGCAGAATTGGAATTTGGAATTGAAGACTGAGCGTCATTGTTCTAATATGTTTCGTCGTAGCTATGGTGTAGCGCGCAGGCGGGTCAATGCTTTAACATCGTGACACAATGCAAAGTGCAAAATATAACAAAAAAACACATTTCAAACGGCAGTGAGTTTTGAATATTCATGTCCTAGTACGGTTTGTTTCAGAAGACTTTTGAACAGAAGGGTCTTATGGAATGATCACTGTCGTCTGTTTGTCTGTCCGTCAGCAGTTTTTCATGTGCGAGTGTTACAGCTTGTGCAGCAAAATCGTTGAGAGATGAGAAAGTTAAGATTTGCATAGTGTCTTAGGCGGTCAAACTTTTTGGTTCCAAGCTTCTGTCAAACAGATTTTATCCTGCTACTGTGGTCAAGAAATTCTGTTGAAACAAAGCTGAATATTTACACCACTGAGAGGACCAATACATTAAATCTGCTGACATAAAGTGCACAAATGATGTTCAGCTTGGGACGAAGAAACGAATAAATATTCCTAATCCAAATCTGTGTGTCAAGTTTCAACTAAGAAAGTCTTTGTAGAAAACATGTCTGATTTACGCTGAAATATTGAAGAAGGAAACAATAACAAATACTGTAAACAAACTCTTAGGACACAGCGTAAGGCACTTTCAATTCCAATGGATCGGTCAATCACTCCAGCTTCTCAGCCATATATTTCGATTAGATCGTCAGCGATACTCGCAGCATATCAGTCTCCATTCTCCATTCAAGATGCACGCATATCTACATATATGTTGCGTTGTATTTATACACAAAAACTTGAGTCATGAATCTTTGTATTGAAAATTCCAATCTCCATATGTCTTGATCATGACATGGACAAAGTCAGCTTATACAGCTCCAACACGACGCAGAGCCATTACCCCCGCCGTATTCGACTTCCCGAGATTTCCAAGAGCAAAGGCAATTCTGATTTATAGTCCCGCACCCGCACAGGAGCACCGTAACCCAAAAACTACTGCTATGAGCCAGACTATAAGGGCTCAGACACCCACAAAGTCCCAAAACCTCACAAAAGATGAGATTCTAACAATCTTTCAAAGGCATAGGGAAAAGGAAAACGAGGAAAGGAATCACCTAAATCCTTCTTCTTTTTTCTTCTTGGCATCTCCATGAATGTTCGGCATTGTAATCATGAAAAATGGAAACCACTTCAACTTGTTCCTTTCCCAACACCACAGCAAGCATTTTCTGACGGAAGAACATGGATCAAATACACACACGCAGAAAAACTACACGAAGGAACTGGGAATATAGCAACATATACCAGCTTACTGCTTTCTTTCGTACAGGCACGGCATATTCCCATAAATAACATAAAGACCTCGGCCTGTCAGAATATCTGAAAGACCTCACTAGTTCCCAACTGACCTATTTCTTCCCAAAATATCTTTTTCTTCTGCAAAAACTAGTAGATTTGATCTTTTTGAGCTTCCTCGACAATTTAAGGTTGGATTATCAAATTGAAACTACCGCTGAAATAAGAATGGTTGCTTATGTAAGCAGTTTATGCATTGTTTCCGTGGTAAACGTTGGCAATAATGTAAACGTTCATAAAGCGCGAACAACTCCGTAGCCTAGCAAAACTCATTGTTAACAAAATTTGGACCGCGTATATTCAAAACCTACATGGTAATTGCAGCCAGTTATTTTAAAATTTGACACTACAATTCAAATGTTAACTGTCAGTTCAAAGTTTACGGGTGTCAGAGATACGGAACTCTTGACCTTTAAAAACAGAATTATATTTATGGGCACACCATACAAGTTTTGTTCGGGTAATTTTGGTCAAAATGGCAATCCACAGACCTGGTTGCAAATTGCATGTGGGTTTTGGATATATGTCCCCTGGCCAATGAAAAATGTACAACCCGGAATTCGCATGTTCCCGCCAAACTTCAAATGTAAACAACTCAATAGCTTAGCTATCTGCAAATACATCCTTACTCATCAAATCCTAACCAGTATATGTATGTATGTATGCATGTATGTATATGTGAACGTGGTACGATTATGATTGGTCAGTTCTTGGAATTCAATTTTTTTGATATTTTAAAGAATTTTGAAGAAGTAAACAAACAGTAAACAACTACAGGGCTACAACGCGACGGGCCATGGTTGCCATGGCCACACAGGCTAGTTAGTTATATTTTCCCCGAAAAATGACATTTGTACGAATTTTGAACTTTGTAATACAACCTTAAAAGAAAGAAAGAAAATAGTACAATTTAACTACTCTCCCATCCATGTCGACTGCTGAGCTAGCCGGTTTTGAGGGTAGAAACATGAAACATCTCAAATCACCACATACGACTACGAGCCCTGCATTTCAAATGGTTCAAAGTTCTCAAATGCTCGGAAACGTCCGACATTTCTCCACGATGGTGATGAGATGAATGGACGATATTTTCAAACTGTGCCACAATCTGAACTCAAGGTTCGCTTACCCTCCATATGCATTACTATACGGAAACGGGAGAACAGATGGGATTTCATATTGGACAGAATACGACTATTAAATATCGCTTAGCGAATCATGGCAAGGCGGAAGAGTTTCTGTAATGTTGAATACTGTGAAAAAAATCGGGTAGTTTTATACTACCTGCGTCGAAGTACTCAGAAAAGGTACCAGCTTGGGTTAGTTGTTAACTGGTAGCATTCTGTGCCACTAAATATATGACTTTAGATATGCACTTCCTAACACCTTTTGGGTATTAGACATTAGATACATAGGTACTATATCCAGCACGGATATAATTTCATAGATTTTCTCTACGTTTCACCTATCCGGGTTCTGGAAACCTAATTCCGCACAGCTCACATCCACATGTTTTAAAATAACCATAAAATTCACAATTCGCATTAGTTTGGCCTATGTAAAATTGGTTTGACAGATACGGCGGTTCGCAACTAATGATCGCTATGTAAGATACTCGTAACGTTAGGTAGCGACAAATAACGACATTAGAATCCGTCAAGTATCCACCGTAAATTGACATCGAATCCAACGCTAGTTCCGATTTAGAATTCTTCAATTCCTCTGCCGATCTTAGTGAAATACATTTTCCCTTCTCCACTCACCACCACCCAGGCCAGGGCCATGAAAATGGTGAAACTAACTGGTAACCTCAATTCGAAAGCTAGAGCCTTTCCCAAAAAAAGAAGACGCGTTCCATCTTCTTCCTTCAAATGATAGAATGAGTCTATTTCCATTTTTCGCTCTATTCTGAAGAAAGACCTTCCAATTCAGCATTTTACTCCCGAAGACAAAATGCGTGAGAAAACTGGGAACTGGGATTATCTCTGCGACTGACTATACTATACTTCTAGCTGCACTATCTCTGCTCCAGCAGCAGCAGCAACATAAACATACGGACCTATATGTCGAAGAAAGTATTCCGGACCATGTCAGAGTCTATCGCCTCAATGCAATGCACAGGGAAAGCGAGAAAGACATGCAATTTTATTTCCCCACACACGAATCCTTTCTCTTCCCATTACGTTTTATCTCGTCGACTCAACGCCCGCCTGGGTAGAGACTTCCTCATCCAATTCAGTGGCGGGATCAGGAATTCGATTTTGGTCAAAATTTTCAAATATTCAAATATTTAATTTAGTTAAACTTTAAAGTGAACTAAGACATTCACATTAAGAAATTATGCAAGATCCTTCAGGTTCGTTGTAGATTAACGGTTTCGTTGAATTTACGATAAAAATGGATAGAGTTTCAAAATGTGACAGTTATTATACGCAGTATATCGAACTTAAATTGACTAAATTTGTCTAAATTCTAATTAAGACGAATAATACGTACATATTTCATTGGAGCAAACTGCTACACTGGATTCATTCTGTCTTAAATCGTGTTATTGTAGCAAATAGTACGATAAAGTCATGCTAACATATCCTGCTCCGGTGTACCGTATATTAATGGCAGATGCCGATTCCAGGCATTTCCATAGTGTGGACGACCAATTACAATTAATATCAAGTCGTCAACTGGCGAAATCGTGTTAAATTACAAACGAATCACGTATCAAACATTAAGCAAAAATGACCCAGGTCGCCAGATATATTAATATACTTTGCTGAAGATCTTCACGCTGAGCTAGAGAATTTTTAATTCTTCGATTGATTGGTCTGAATAGAAAATGCAAATTCAGTAGTTTTATCTTTTCATATCAGATATCAGATCGTCTGCAATAGGCCCGCATATGTGGCCCAAGCAGCTGAGTTATCCTCACTCCTTTAAGTCTTTATAGCTGAATTTCAGGTCAACATATATGGGTATCGTGCCTTTGTTGAGCTATGCAATTGGCAATGCTGCCGCCGCCACTGAGACTGGTCCTCTTTGAGCCCCGCCGCGCCTCGATACTTGTCTCATAATATTCTCGTATGTATTTTTATTTTGTACGGAAAAAAGAGAGCAGGAATCCTTGTGGAAATAATAGATGGGGATTGGGAAAAGAGAGGACAGGGCAAGGCTGGATCATAGGGAAAAAAGTCCTCTTCATAATCATTTTTATTCTAACCACATCTCATGACTTCATCAACTCGAGAGTGACTTCCACTTTCTCTCCCCCGCTTTCTCTGATCTTTTCATAGACCTTATATGCCCTCCTATACGGACACATGGACAGGACATATAGATAGACACACACGTCAGGTTCAGTTCAATTCCGTCCATCCAACATCCAACCAGTTCCAGGTCCTTCGGAGGCGTCAAATCAACTACATATACGGCTGCTTTCACTGCTCTAGCAAAAGCAATAGCAATCCAGCTAGCCTTGTTCGGGAAAATATACATCAAATGAGATGAGAACATTGACTCGGCTTTGGCGTGGCTAAGAGCTTCCCATCCGAACACTGCCACCCAGTCACTCTGCCTGCAATTTATATGGGCTCAATTCCCTTTTTCCACGCTGCTTGGATTTTTTTTCTTGTTTTTAGACTAACACGCTGAGTTTATGGGCAGGGTTGCATTTTTAAGCAAATTTTAATATTTGAAAAAGTTATAACCCTGTTTTAGAAACTTCAACGAATCGATACAAAATCGTTATTGAAGAAACGTTGCATTGTATGTATCTCTCCGCAATGAAACTCAGTGAAACGCTTTTTCAGAGCGTCAATTTTCTGAATTTTTATAGACCCAGATTTTACCAACCCTGACCTGGTGTGATTTTCTAAATATTTCCTAGGCCTTAGTTCAAAATGAACTGGTGAGCTGGGGTTCTTTTGATGCACTGCAGTAGTTTTTTTCTAAAGAACTTGTGATTTCTTGATTTAACCCTTTCGTTTCCTTCAATCAAAACATGAGAAGCTTTGCTAGATTGACATAAAACGTATCCACTCGGTGTATGAAGTAAACGAATCAAACAAACCTGGAGGCAATAGATATAGGCATCAGTTAAAATTTGGAACTCCAAATTCGTGTATTTTGGCATCTAACCACTTCGGTATGGTTTTCGGTATAATACCAAATAATCGATGTAGGTAGTTTAAAAATTCTTATTACGACCCACAGGCTGAAATATTGTACAAATTGGTCATAAATTATTACAGATATCGGTTGCTTGCGGTTGTGGACCGTTAAAGCTTCATTGCACACTGGTTACAGTATCAACAAAATATACATATATCGGCTACCATTTTAACTGCCCTTAAATAAAAAAAAAATACCCTTTAAAATAACATTTTTTGCCCATGGCACCTTTTGCCCTTTGCTAAATACCACGTTTGCCCATTAGGAAAACAGCAAATTGTCATCATTAAAAGGTTTTGCCCTTAGACTTATGGCTTGTGGTGGGTATTTTCATAAGTACAACTCCCATTTATGAAACTTTTCAACACACAAGGAGATCAATTATTATTCTGCAAGCTAAGCAAAAATGCTAATCAAATTATATAAATTCAGCCTTCTTCGGACCCTGAATGCGATACGTTCTGGTAACTTTACAATCGTAATATGATTTGCGAGCTTCATCGATGTTGTGTGCCGAAGTCTATTCCTTTGCTCTTGAAACACTGTTTTTGACAAGCGCTAGCTTTCTGGATTGTTTTGGAATTGGAAATTGGAATAGAATCTTTGAATAGTTGGGATTCGTAAAATTGTATCTAGGTAAACTTAAAGAAGCTTGGGTAGAACTATTGTCATAAAATTATTGACGACAGTCTCAGGTTGTGGAATAGGGAATAGCTTCACTTGTAATTAAGCTACTGCTGTTAATTGATAACGAAATACTATTATTTTTCTAAGATTTTTCTGTCATGCGTTACTCCCTCCCTTCAAATAATTAGTTCATTTAAATATTGACTTGAATTTCCAACTAATATTGAGTTCTTATATACTTATCCGGGACTAAACTGGAAGATGCATTGCAAATTCAGACTGGAGTTGATTTCTGGTCAAAATCTTTTAATAATGGTAGCTTCCTGTTTTCATAAAGGGCAAACGTGGTATTTAGCAAAGGGCAAAAACTGTCATGGGCAAAAAATGGGGAAGGGGGAAATAATTTTAAATGACATTTCTTGATCTAATAAAGGGTAATAAAATAATAAGACGTACAGAATCAAAATACCCTTCGCGATTTGATTGACCTATTGACTGGAAAATCATGAAATTGCTCGTAATAACGACACGTACAGATTTCCAGATTGCTTTGAAAATCAAATCATTTACCCACAACTCAAAGGAAGGAAAATTTCCAGACAAATATGTTCTAAACTTCCACATCCACAACCACCACATTAAATTGTAGATTTGTAGCCCAAGGACAAGCAGAAAAGACGACAGTTCAGTTCAGTGGTAGAGTCTGTATATGACGCAGAATAGAATTGAAATGGGAAATTTCTCTCGTCCTTCCGCACTGCGATTTTTCTTCTTCCTACCATCATCGCACTGGTAGAGTACGTACTAGCGGGCCATAGGTATTATAGAACCCATGCTGTACCTAGCCTCGAGCAATTTTAATAGAAGAAATCTCAAACGATAGTACGAATCATATTTCAATTCTTTTGGAGCAGCTTTTTTTAAATCAAAGTATACCCTTACGCTAGGTATGATGCTGTTGGATTCTACAGTCTGCTGTGCGTTTGTTACCGATTTTATGCCAAAAAATACCCGTTTTAGAACCGAACACTGGCTCTATTTACTGACGTTTAATATTAACTGGAAAATATTGACTTTCACCAAGTGAAAGTGGATGAAAAGCTCAACATACTCGGAATTTAAAATAAAATTTCTAGCATATTCAGATTGCAAACGATATTTCGGGTTTATATACGACATTTGAGCTTTTTCTTATTTCCTGTACGCATAAATATGCATAGTATTAAATTGGGAAAGCACACTAGAGAGCTTTGAATTTTTTGGACTTTCCGACGGGCGGCAGGAGAAATGGGTTTTCATTTTCCGAAGGCTCAATTTCCTCCGCTGGGAAGATGAGAAGATTATAGGGCTGTGTGGAATCAAATCTACAGATCTTCTTTCCCTTCCTTCTTACGACAGATTCAAAATTGAAAATCTATTTATCCGGTATAATATGTATATGCATAGGCTCCATTGTTGTATGCGACCTACCTTATGAACCTGACTAAACCAAACTCAAACCTCGGTAGGTCGTCCACTAAAACCATGCTACCGGTCCCTAGCTCAAATATGATTACGATTTTAGTCATACATCAGACCGGGTACCAGGTATATGCTATGATGCTAAAAATATTCGTAGCTATGCTGCAGCACCGCAGATACAGATTTTCAAATGATCGTAAAATGCAATTGAATAACTTTACGTTTGTGAAGTGAATGACCAAACTCAACCTATTTTGAAGTTTATCTTCAGTAAATCCGCAACATATGCCCATTTCCACACTACCAAAATTTACTCCATAAATTTCCTAACTTTTTCCTAATGCAATCAAAGCCCTAATTCCATTTCAGAATTTGTCTTTTAAATCAAGAACTCAAAAGTTTCATTTCCTACTTAGGAAATCTATTCCCTAACTCGGAGAGCGTGGGCGTTTGGGGCTGGAGGGGTGTCGGACTGTCGGACTGAATTCGAATTCTCTCACACACTCACTTTTATTTCGTCTCTGTGCAAACAAACATTGGGCTGTGCGAGTGTGTGACAGTTTCAACATTTCAACAATTCTGTGTACGACAATTCAGTTGAGTTGTCTTAATACAGACATAAGCGTGCAGTTTAGTCAGTGGTCGCATACTTTTGTCGACCCTAACCTTTAAGCATTACAGCGCTTCGTCTGGTTTGAGTTAGATAAAAGCCACGCGACCTCGGGATGCTCATGGTAAGAAATCACCCGTCGAGCTGTATTCAGATGAACTGTCGTGCTACGCCAAATACTAGCCAATAATGAAAATCCGAGAAAACAAGAAAAGGGAGGGTTTGCATTGCATATATGTATAAGGACGGCGTACGACGAAAAAAGAAGTAATTTGACTCACAAATATTACTCTTCAACAAAACTTTCATGCTGCTGGCAAGAGAAAAGGTTGCATATGTATATGTACATCTATTGTGTTAAAGCTCTATGTGTAGATTTGGTTCAAATGTGTTTGACCCAGTTCAAATTTTCAGTGTACACCGAACGTTGAGTTTCATTTAATCTGACGTAACGGAACACAGAACGACCAGATTATTCCGAATTCTGGCTACTGCGTAACAAAATTGCTGGTTTTCAAAAGTTATCCCTATATAACCCTTTATAACTTAATTCAGGCTATGGTTTAACTGCTTGCAATTTCTTAAAAACTAAAATAATAAGATCCATTCGTATTTTTGTTTATGTGATTAGAAATTCTATATTTTAGCTTGACGAGAAAGCAAGAAATAAACCGTGCAAGCTAGAACTAAGAAATGCCTACGCACTTTAACATATTAAAATGCTCACATCTCACATCACTGAATTAAACATTTCAAAGAAAGTCCCGTCAGTCAGGGCAATGTAACTTAACTAAATTAAGAGCTTAGGCGGGGGGCCAACTTTTCCCTCGTCTCGTGAATAATGGACTAAAACAGGATGTCACAGGAGCAGAGGCGGGACGCGGGACACATGAAGGAAAACATTGTAATAACTGTAATAATAATTTACTGTTGCATTTCACTATAATTTCCGGACTTACTTTTACTTATGTAGAAATAGAATATGGAATAACAGACGGGTAAGCTGTGACACTTGTGCAAATTACAATTACACCATCTACTGCATTATGACAAGTGCGGAATTAATGCATGCTGTAAATAAAGCTCTCTCACACCCTAACATTAATTTCACACGTTTCTTTTACACCCTGGCAACATATATTATCATAAATACAAGTACAGATCACATAAACACATAAATGTATCGCAGAAGCTGTTCCACACTCCAACGTGTCACAAACAGAAATAGCTGTGCATGTCAAACATACGCATTATTTGTGAAGAATCGATTCTATGACAATTCGTGGAGCAGAAATTGGACAAATTGTACGAACTTATCCTAGGCTCGAGCCCGAATAGAAGAATCCACGAATGAAGCTACATAAATCGTCCTGTTACGTTAATGCACAATGTTGGACAATGGATAAGATAACAGTGTGCATCCCGACGTAACTATTTATTAACATAACAAAGCATTAAACAGCGTACTCGAGTATGACATGGGGTCTTTGGACATGCCGCTAAAAGTATTCAAGTTTCGAGTGAGTGTCATGTCTGTAGCACTGAAGAAACACTAC
Source organism: Ceratophysella denticulata (assembly GCA_034694925.1). Classification (NCBI taxonomy): domain Eukaryota; kingdom Metazoa; phylum Arthropoda; class Collembola; order Poduromorpha; family Hypogastruridae; genus Ceratophysella; species Ceratophysella denticulata. The sequence goes on from JAQFYT010000324.1 coordinate 14,702, forward strand.
GGTGAAAGTTGGAGAAAGCTGTGCAAACAAAGCGTGGCACAGTGGCACATGCTGGGTTAGGCACAACAGGCCCAACTTCCATATTCCGCCTCCATTCTGTTACTTATTATTGAAACGCGTTATTTATAACCTTGTTTCTACATGGAGTTTCCCGTCCGACAGTTATTTATACAATTGCAAATGCCGGAAAAGACATCCCTCCTGTTTTTCTATGGAATTAGAGCCACATTGCATATTCATTAACTCAGCGGAACACGGCGGTGCGGTAGCAGCACGAGGTACAATGTAAACCTAAAACAATGAATGTTGCAAAGGGCTTCCAGAGACCCGAGACAGGCTGAGTGTATTGTCTGTCTGGGTATATTCTGGTTAATCGCTTTTTGTGGGAGTGACCTTCCGTAGCCTGAACAACAATAGAAACCTGGGATCTTGCTGGGATTACAAAAGTAAAAGCACAAGTGCTTTGGACAATGCTGGCTTACGGTTATCGTTCGTGGGCAACTTTTATGTTAATTTCGCAAATGCATTTCTATAAAATCTAATGCATATTGCTATTAATGTTTTGCAAGCTGTACTTTCTTAACTTCGCCGGATTTAACGCGGAAACTTCACTTGTAGCTAAAGCGCCTTGAATTGCACGTGGAAAATCAAATCGAATAGGGTAAATGCCCGTAGCACAAATGCCCGAGAACGTCGAAATATTGTGCATGAAGTGTAATGGGATTTTGAGCCCCTTTGTCACAGCCCACCCGTTTCTCTGGTTCTGCCTTTGATTAATCCATCAGGAACACCTGGAACAATTTCTTTCTCATTTATGTATTTAGAATGGGATCTACGGGAAACCCCAAATTGCTTTCTCAAACCCAAACCCAAAATCCATCGAACCAGTACTCTTCTGACAGGAAGCTTTACGGTTCGTCTAGACTCAAGCAAGACAGGCTGAACGCTTTTCCAAAAGGAGATAGCACAAATCCAATAGGTCTCTGAAACACCTGCCGAATATTACTGATAATGATAATAAATGCCTATTTTTACAATGCGTTCACGATGCAATTTTGCATGATTTTAGGCATCCAGTAGCATATGTATATGAACAATATCCAAAGTCTACAAAATAAGTGCTCGTGCTGCATAATGTTGCGACCCATTTTGAAATATCTAAGCCATTTCCATGGTATACCTAAAAACCCTGTGGTTGAGTGCGGTCTCCTTTAATTTAGATATTTCCATTATTACCCTAAAACACGCTGCACAAAGCTCAATCATGAAATTGTGAATCGCGAATGCCTGTGCTGAGCATGAATTTCATTTAAATTCTGCAGGGGTCTTGAATCCATTCCTTTCTGACCGGAGAACAATAGATTTTCATGATTATGACAAAGTCATCAACTATAATGGTCCAATCGTGTTCCTGGCAAGTCAGACAAGGTCTAAGCTTTTCGGTGAGAAATTTCAATAGCCCCCTTGTTCCCTGACTGCTAATTACTTTCTGCTTTTTAATAGAGCCCGATCTGTAGAACCTAGTGGGCTGGAAACCAAGCGGAACATTCCCTTTAATTAAAATCCTGGCGAATAATGCAGCTGGAAATTGGAAATTAAATGCCGGAAATAGCCTTGGATTTCCGTTTCAATGCTTGTGGTAAATACCAAGTAGATGTGGTAATGGCATACCAATACTATTCGAAGAGCCGTAGCGGTATGTATTGTTGACTGCGCAATCGTGTGTGAATATGACATATAATTACATACTTTGAATTTGAAGGTGAAATTATTTCAAACGGCAAGGGTAACGGCAGTAAATTAATATTTTACACAATGCATGGGTAGGTAGCTGGAATGAAATACAATACGCAGTTTTGCAAGACCGGCCGATTGATGAATTTTAAAGCGGGTAGCAAATCGTGGGTTTGCTGGCTAATCCAGCGCAAATCCTGAGTACTTGTGCCAACTTCTGGGTACATAGTTGCTAGGCTTGCTGACTTACGTTGGGTTGGGTATACTAACTACTGGAATAGAAGTAAAATTTTTTTTAAAAGTTGAACCTTCTCGCTTGTTGCAATTTGGTACCGTTGGGCAGCAAACATTCTTGGTGGTTAGCAGCATTAGTTGAAACGAATAAACCATTTCGTATTCAACATAAGACGATTTAAAATTACGAATTCAGATGACGTCGTTCATATTTCCAGAAAAAGAAAAGCGGGGTAGAGATACATATATTATAAGCGACGGGGACTGGGGACAGACCAGATGGTGAAAGGTTTCTTTTCTCATCTCCTTTGATCTCTGCGGGCATCATACAGATCTGACTACTTCCTGGATTTCTACCGAAGCGTCTACTACTGAGCTGCTTCAGAGCTCCACGACCGAGCCCAGAAAAAGTGTGTGCATAATGGAGAGGTTGCCGGTTGCACAAGCGAAGAGGACGACGAAGGCCGAGTTAAATCTCGTTATGTCCCTCTGTCCTGATCCGTCAAGACCAATTTCATGTCCAACTCTATTTTAGCCCGTCTTCTCGGGTTTTTCCCAGAACGAATCAGTGAGTCAGGCAGTGAGTGAGTTGATTTAGCGGTACTGAAATTTCCACAACACAAGGAAACTCGAAATTGACACTTTCTTTTTGTATATTTTGTTATTCGTAAAATATTTTTGCCACTGTGCCGGTCCTATTTTGAAGAAAAAAAAATTGCTTGATAGCAGCTCAGAACCAGAGAGGTTTTGAAATCCAAATATATATAATTGCTTTTTCATTGCACAACGATCTCAGGTTCTGGGTTCTGCGCATTATAGCACTTCTACGTAAACAGCAGCGCGGCGGGCAGACAGATAGACATACGTCTGGGATTTTCCCATAAGACCCTTCTGGTTTAAAAATACTGACGTTGTAGACTTCGCTACGAAATTCCTTCGATTGAACAACCTTTTGTTTGATTTCTTTGAATTATCATATTTGACAAAAGGGAAAATTTTAATATTCACAGCTTTCACCTTGCAATTTCACAGCGTTTTAGCATGTACTGTTGTTGTGATTCACGCTTTGCCGCGAAATCGAATAATCCCGAAACCAAGCCTATGTCGGGCTCAACAAGGCATTCGGGATGAAATAGAGCAGTTCACTTTCAACGTCTGATTTCCCAGGTTCTCGATATTACGTGTAAATGACATCTTCACATTCCTCAGAGCAAAGCATTTTCCGTAATAAACTAGCTTTATGTAGCACACACAGAAACTTATTTGTTGAACTTGTACACACTCATCTGAGCAGAAAATCAGCGAGGAATGTAATTATATAAGAACGCCACGCCTGGGAAGACCTATTTTACAATATGCCAAATGTTTATAAGCATGTTTGCCTCTCGAAATTTCATTCTCGACTTGATTTTGGTATTTTTATGTAGGCGGTTGCAAGGGGATGAATTTAATAGAACCCGGACCTGATATCATTATTTCAAGCACAAAAAAATATTTCCTAGCTTCTGTTGATTAACTTGCTATTGTCAAGTGTCAGATATAATTCAAAGGCTTCGCTCTTTTTTTGTAGGTTTTACTGGATTCTCCTTAGGGTGTCACAAATGTTTCAGGGGAAAAGCGGAGAAAAGTTTCAACTTTTTTTATCATCACGGAAGTGGAGAAAAAAAGTTATTTTGTAGGTAGGGCAGAATATTATCTGTAAATTAGACCTGTCTTCATATACGAGTACAACATGACAAGGTCTACCTATGTACAGTATATACAGTAGTCGGTATAGTACTGCCAAGCCTTCTCTGGCAGGCTTTACTGCTGAGGTGCACCCAGCAAAAGCTTGTACAACACTGTATAAAGGAACACGTTGGTGAGCGTAATTTCAATTTTTGAGGTTAAAAGTTAAAACGTTTGGTTATTATTGTCGATTTGTCTCTCAAGTTACCCTGGTTTTGCGCTAGGACCAAAATATATTGTATACTCGTTATACGAATAGCTGATTACGAAATCTTGCTCCGTGATTTGCGGTAACAGGATTTCTAGGCAATATTCTTGGACACTAATTAGTACCTATTGCGTGCCGTTCGGCTATTAAGATAGCTCGGAGAAACTCAACAAGGCATCCAGTTACAATTACAAACCAATTCAGGCCACTGAATCAGGCACGGATCTGGAACTACGCTCATTTCAAATTCCAAACGAGTAGACTACATAGAAATGGCAGTAGCTAAAATCAAAAATTCAAAATTCCTGCCCACGCCAGACTAGTAAATTAAACGAAAATTGAGATACCGAAGAAGCAGCAAAACGAGAGCCTCAAAATTCAAAATTCATGTTTCACGTAAACAAGAATAACCTAGAGTAGGAACATAGAGCCCAGCAAGCTACAACCTACAGCCTGGAATTATGTCTGGCCAAAAAAGGACTGAGTTGTACAAGTCGATGGTGCGGAAGGCGGATGAGGTCAATCATGGTGTAGAAAGAAGGCCCGGGATGCTCATAAAGGGAAAGTAAATGACCCATCATTTATTATTCCAATAACGGGCGTATGAGAGTGAAGGGTTTGTGCCCATTGAGGCTCAAACGAGACAATCATGATGAGGACGTACTTGTGGGATTCCAGCCCGATGACGCCACTTGAGCCCCCTTTCTCAAACCCACTCTCTACCACCCACATCAATATCTGATCTTCTTAGTTACGGCTCCTTTCACCAAGAAACGCCATGGCCTCAGCCAATGGTCTCCGGACGCTTCATTCAGGATAATTTGATCTTAAAATAATTCGCTTTTTTAACGTTTTAGGTACATACCTAACTACGACGGGTTATTAGGTAACTTAAGCTTTATTAGAAAAACCGTGTTAAAGAACCCATGTGCTAGCTGAGCTGCATTAGATTAGCTAAAATGTTCTGTCCAATGCCGAATTTCTACAGCAGAACTGCAAATAAAACCGCCTCAAATGCCATAAATTCGGTTCCATCCAAAAAACGCGACATCGAAAGCTGTGAAGCCAACTCACTCAAAAATTTAATCTATAGAAAGAGATATCCAATGCATTCATACTTATATGAGGTAATTAAACCTAACCTAACCAAAATTTAACGTATTTAACATGGCTGTCGGCTGTCGCACTTTTCGGCCTGCCTCGAAGAATTTCAATGTTCAAACTGTTCTAAACGAATCGACCAAGCCACTCACCTGAACCAAAAACGTACTTGAGACATAATGGGCCTTCTCCTTTGCCCTTTCTCTGCCTATAAAATACAAGAGCTTAATGTGCTTTCTCCAAAGCCCTCCCCATGCTTATGTCCATACATGGTGGTAAATCCCTGGGCAATACGAAACAATGGAACCTGGTAGGTATTTCCTAATGCCGTCTCATAAATTTTGGAGAAAAAAATAAAGAAATAAAACAAGTTCAAACATCATTGAAAACATTAAGAGCGCCACTCGTCCTTAGTATAAGCCCTAATGCATTTAGTAGGTTAGGTATCTGTTACGAGTTATAAATTCTATTATACCGTGGAAATTGAATTCCAAGGAATTTTTGGGACTCTGGCTCGAAACAGTAAATACAACGCTTGGCTTCACTAAATCCTTATTTCATTATTCTTTGAATTCGTCAATTGCAATGAGTAAATAGCTTATGTAAACACGTGCTTCGTACGTTGTAATACTACTATGGGATTCAAAGTTCGTCAGATGCTCCTAACAGCTTCCTGCTAAGGGCACGGTTCAAACTACACTCTGGGGCAATGTACTGTAGCTTCAGCGTCTGTATGCAGTATGCAGGAGCACGTATGCTTCTATACGTATCGCTTTCACCATTGGAAAAAGTACAGTGCCTACTTCCTACTCGAAACTTAAAAAACTTTCTACTTTGTTTTGAGTAAGGGTTTGAGCCCAGAAGGCATCTTCTACATACAACTTACACTCAATGGTTAATGATGTTAGAAGCAAATAGTTCATATACAGGGTTGTTCATGGCACGTTGCCACGTATTTCTGTTATAGGCAGTCAATGATACTTACTAAAAACGTTCGGCGACAAATTATATTCTAAATTAAAGCTTAGTTCATTGCCGATCTCAATGGTGAAACGATATTTTTGATTTGTTTAACCAATAAGGTTTGCCGTTTGCCGTGCGACGCACCAAACACCTAAATATCGGCAAAAATTCTTTGTAATCTTCATCCGTCAATTGCTAACAAATTCAAAATATTATTACCATAAGATCATCTACAATGAACTAAGCTCTAATTTTGTCTATAATGTGTCTCCAGTACGATTTAGCAAGTATGAGTTACTTATAGATATGTAGCACAGTGATATGAACGACCCTGTACATATCTAACTTGAAGGACGCTCGTCGAAGCAGCTGTTTACCCAACATTTTTAAAAGTTAGACTTTGGACTGCCGTGGCGTGGCATCCCATGATGGAGAGCCTCGAGGTTTTCTCTGTCAATAGCATGCATGGACGAAGTGCCTGCCAGCCTATCTGCTTGCATTTTGGAGTGAAAGCTCGGCCTAAAAACTTTTTTCTTCACAACCAACAACCAACCGCTCGAGTTGAAGGTTTTCGTGGAATTTTGAGAAGGATACACTTCAAAATCTTCCACTCAAAGGTTTATTTTATTTTTAAAAAAAAATTCCAACAGAGTGATGGACAGGCTGACATGTAAATTCTATGGGCAGTAGTGTAATACGAACTCTGTAATATATACGCTTTCTGGTATAATGGTTCAGATTCACTATATCGCTAACAGCTAATGGCCATGATAGTTGGGTATTGGGTACACCAAAACAATGTCATGTATTTGTTTCATATTTGCAAAACAAGGTTACACAGCATATTATGTGTACTCCAAATAATGGCTGAATAATATTATACAACATATTGGTATACAGCATACAATATATATTATGGTATATTGTTTCCAAGTATAGAAGTCTGATGATAAACGAAAATCCAAAATATTCAAGCGCAATAGAGCCTGGAATTTTTCCGCTGTATATTATGACATTTTAAAAATACACATCCCGATCTTACGCATAGTGCTTCTAAACTTACGGGTACGGCGTTAATTATGCATCTTAAGTACGATATTAAATATGAAGGACTGCAATTGCAAGGCTATGTATTGAGCTTATGTATTTAATTCTGAAACGCCATCCAGAAATACGAGAAAATACATAAGATCGTCGTTATCTAACTACGCCGCGGCCTATTTATCTCTCCCGTCCCATCTTAATTTAATGGGACACAAAATAGTCGTTTATTCAAAATTCAAATTCTACTCTAATGTCCTCGTTAACCCACATTCCTAAATACCTCCTTCCCCTCCATCGTTACAACAAAGTCGGCTTACAGGGTATATGCTCTACAGAGAGCACATTTCCGCAGTAGAAAATAGCGATTTTGACGAAGCTCGTTACTTTCACTCTTAAAACTTGCTCGAATCCAGAACCCATCAAGAACTTTATACAGTTAAGTGGTATTCTCAAATCTCGAAGTTTCGGAACACTCATAATCTGTATATTGTTTTTGGGAGCGGTATTAAAGCCGTCCTGCACGTAAAAATAGGTGTACTTTACTCTTTACTACATTGAATTTCAGTAAGTGACATGGTGAAACTCATAAAAACCGTAATTTCAAGCAGTGTAGTAATGTGCCTCTATGGCCCTTTCCATTCAAATTTCAAATATCAAATGCTGTCACTTAATCCTACTTTAAGAATGATCTAGAGTCAAAGCAAGGCTCAGTTCACGAAAGATCTCTGTTAAAATGGCACATGATAGAATTCGATAAAATGTTGTTGCCTATTTGTCGTAAAACGAGGTTCAAGCTAAATTCATAACCAGCTAATTGCTAACTCAAGCTAATCGTATATATCTGTAGATACGACGTTGGAATTCTGAAATAATTTCAACCGTATATTAGCTTTGCACTTGTTCTTATCGACAACCTACTTGACCACAAAGAAACTGACGCAATATTTCACAAGAAATTTGTCGTATTCCGCCAAGTTGTGGTTTGCCTAAATTCGGGCATTTCCTCTCACTCAAGATCTTATCAAAATGGGCTCCATAAGAGACTGTATTATGCCTGAGAAATGCAGAATTAGCGTGTGCTTGCATGGATTAGCCAGATTTTAGATTAGGCTCCTGGCTTCGGCAAGCCGTACACGTGAAGTAATAAGTAATGCATTCAAATGAATGTGCTGCATGTGCCGATTGAGAGTTGATAATGGAAATGCTAAAGTTCCGTGTGGTTATTACTGGAATAGATTGACTGGAGAGACTAGGCGACCTAACGGTCCCAAGACACGCTAAGAAACTTCTTGAGTGAATTTGACCAAAGATGAAAGTACAACACGGCCACAATTTAAGTACTTACGACAAAGAAACATATATCCGTATATACGCAATACTTTTGGTTTCCCAGAATCCACCACAGATAAAAGATGTTGTTTCAAAACTACGAATATAATAATATGAATTTAATCTGGTGGAAAAATAGTATAAGGAGAAAACTCGTGTTTTCCGGTATATGGTTTCCAGTGAAGTTTCAGACGTCGACAAGCTTTCTATGCGTGTGTAGGAGTTGAAAGTTTGTACTAGCATGAAAGTGGAAGATAAAGGAGTTCTTTGAAGTTTTGGTCGTAGTCGTCGTAAGTCGTAACAGGACTTCCGTCCATTTATGATTCGGACATTCTGGGCATGATGTCTTATGTCTTATGGCTCTGTTTCATGTCCAGCGTCATCAATGGCACGCACCGTAAACTTTGTTGATGGTTATGGTCTAGTAAGGTTATGGAGCCGGTGGTGTAAGCAAAAAAGTTGAAGTCGCATATAAAATGTAAACTGTGCGCGAATATGCAATGTACTATGTACGCGTATTTCAGCGATAGAAATGGTATATGTACTCTAGAGACTAGACGATTCAATCAATACAATTGAAAACTTCATTGTGTCTCGGATACGAATTTTAGGTTGACTAGCATCAGCATCCTATATACATAGGTATATCGATTTGTATGCACCCAAAGCGGATTTGACAAATGTATTGTGTAACGTACCGATAGTTGTAAGAACTGTTGTAGCGTAGTAGAAAGCCCCTGTAAATCTCCACTGTGACTGCCCAGCCTTTTGTGGTACAGATTTGAGAATGACCATTTCCAGTATCCGGTAGTCGTCTCGGGTAATATTGTATCGAAGGGAAAGCACTTGGTCCAAATCTAGAGAAATAATGCAACAAAAAAAACGAGCATTACATAACATCTGAATTCAATTTATTTAAGCTTAATTTCTTAAATACCGAATTTCCGGTTTATAAACGCGCCGCATCCGATGAACTGTGTGCCTTTGATTTCCACTGCGAAACACACGCAGTATTATCTGAACCAGAGTGACTCAAGTCAAAGAGCATTTCCATGCCAAAGATTTTTCTAAAGAATGTTGAGCATTTTTGTTTTAAGGACCTCTCCAGCTGTAGTGTACCACAAGGACCATCTAGATACTTAGAACACCTAGAACATTTTACCAGCAACGCCGAGAACTACTGAACCTTTGAACTGCCAAGGGTTCCCAACTGCCCCACTACACAATAATAGCCCATTTGAGAGTCGTTCCGTAATTGACTCCCACTTTTGTCGATTGTTCTTCGTTCAGTAAATTACATCTCGGTATTTTGGGTTGTTTTCTTTTACCCTGTTGCTTAGCTCCAGCACAGAAGGACTGCGTTTGGTGCCACTACTATGGTGTTGTGCTAAGGTTTCTGATCAAATTAATAAGCTAATAAAGTAGTACAATTTAGAGTATAGATTCTAAGCTTACGCAATAGACATTTCAGGTTAAAAAAAAACTGTACTTTTTAAGATATACCTAAGACAAATATTACGCAATATACGCGTTTCCGTGCTATATTTCCAGTAAATCTAGTTAACTGTGACCACTTGCTATTCGTAATAAGCGTATGCATCGGACAAAACCATTTATTTTATAGGACTAAAAGGGCTAAAGAAATAAACTATACATAATTTCGATTTCCACCCACACTAAACGAAACATTACATAACATACAGAGCCCAATCATCTAATTAACGCTACATAAGCAGAAAAATAAATTGGAAAGACGCCCAGTTTGAATTGAGCGGTCATGCGTTCACGCGTGACCGCGACCAGGAAAGTTTGGTTTCCTCTCTGCTCTGCTTTTTCCTTTTTGGTGCTGTTGATTGTTATTGGTTTGTTTGTCGGAACGTTGTCACTTGTCCATTATTATCCGGATCCGTCATCTGTGGTCCTGTCTGGTCGTCGTTCGTCGTCATTTGTCACTTGTGATCTAGCTGCGTTGGGTGTCCCGTTATGTCAGCGAATCTTGGCTCAGTTGACCCGGTCGTGAGAAGGTACCAGGTTAAACAACAATAATTTATTTTTAACCCGGCTCCCCACCCGAAATAAAACGAAACGTTCCATCAGAACTGCAAACTGTCATATTATGCTGCATATTTGAATTAATTATACGCCAAATACCGAAATGTGCAGGACTGCACATGCCATGTTGCCAATTGGGCAACTAACTTGAAATGCACATCAGATCCTAGCCTAAACGAATCTAAAATTAACTACCCTAAATAAATTAGACTTCATGAAGCAGAATATGAAACAACGGAGTATGAATCTTAACTAAAATAACTAAAACCATAAAACTACAAATTGCTTACAAATTACTAACAATGTATTATACGCATTCAATGCATTAGGTAGATTCGGAAATATCGTGTGCAGATCTGCACATTTCGGTAGTTCATGATCGTTATATCTGGAATTTCTCCATTTTCCGATCTTATTTATTGTCTAGAAAGCTTGTTTTTGAATCCATTCCTTGGGAATGTGTTGTAAAATACGTAGAATCGCTTGCTCGAGGATTATAGTATTTTCCCAATAGGCACCGTGTTCAACTCGTGCCCGCGGTGGAATTTTGAAGTCAAAATGTGCAGTGCTGTACTTTTCGCAGAAGTACAATTACAATTAATCCTTTTGTATTTTAAAGTGTGAGAAGAGGAAGTTCAAACGAGATGTCGACTTGTAAAATGGAACTTCGTCCGCGTTCATCGGCTCAGACTAATAACGGGATTACGGAAGACGTACCAAGACAACTGCGTGCAACTGTCAAGAAAGCTAAGGCTAAAGGCAAAAGAAAAGTCAACCGAGTCAACGTTAGAGATGAATTGCTTGAAGACGTTGTTGAGATTCCAAATGTGAATCTGGAACCAGGACCAGTGGAAGTTCCGTTGCTGGGCCCAAGCACGGGAATCAACATTAGAGATGAATTCCGTGAAGAAGACGTTGTTGAGATTCCAAATGTGGATCTGGAACCAGGACCGGTGGTAGTTCCATTGCTGAGCCCAATCACGAGATTGGCCAATTCGAAGTCGGCTACAGTTCCCGTTCCGGGTACACCGACTGTTGCTCTCATCTGTCCCCCGAAGAAGAACAAGTGCATCGTTTGCGATGGCACTCCGGAAGATCGTCCACCGCCACCACCGAGACGCGGCATTTGGTGGCTACTCTTGTTTTTGTTTACTTATCTCTTCGTGACCCTTCCACTCATTCTGTACTTTTGGCCACGTGTTATGGAACCTGGAGCTCCAGGTCAATGTGTTCCGTGTCCTCCCGGAGGTGACCCTGGATTACCCATGCCTGATATTCCTGGACTCAATAAATTTTTGGCTACATATGACGCAGATGGCACTGGACTTCCAGATTTAGCTTTGGAGAGCATTGGGGGGTCAATTGTTTCTGTTCGCCATACCAAAGTTTTAGACGGAGGAAACTTCATTGCCCATGCTCTGGGTATGGATTTGATGCATGTTCCAAATAAACCTAGTAGTGTGATACAGGTGGGAAATACTCCCGGGATTTGCTGGGCTTATCTTGGAGGAAACGGGAGTCTAGTTATTCGTCTGGCTCGTCCTGCGGTTCTTTCCTCGTTTCATTTGGAACATGTTTCCAAGAAATTGGCGGTATCGGGAGACATCAACAGTGCTCCGCGGAAGTTCCAAGTTTACGTAAGTTGTGTTGATTTTATGAAATGAAAGATTATATTGTAATTGTAATTAGTAATATGATTTGATTTGGTATAATTAGATGAATTAGTTTAAAGACTGTCTAACGATTTGAAAATTAGCGTTGAAAATGACAATGAAGCTGTTAGTCTTAAGTTGGATTTTGGATTTGGATTTGTCTTTCTACCCATGCAAATTGATTTATAATAGAATAGTTGTAATTGGAGAACAGTCACGCGTCACGCGGTTAAAACATTTTTGAAATTAAAATGTTGATTGTGTTCCGTGTTTTTAAACTAATTACAGATTACTTAATTTTGTCTTTAATTTCAGGGACTTGGTGATTGGACCTGTACCAAGTACGACGGTTGGTTTCGAGGACCAGAGACGGATGACGACTACGAATGCCCGTCTTCGCAAGTTTTGCTGGGAGAGTACGAATTTCTGGATAATGGAGAGACGAACCAGAAGTTTGTCGTCCAAAACTCGACGACCCAAGCCTTTCCAATTGTCGAACTTCGTATTCTTTCAAATCATGGACAGGACTTTACTTGTGTCTATCGCTTTCGAGTTCATGGGAATGTAACTCAACCTTCGGCTGAACCTAATTCCATTCCAGCCTCTGCAGAACAAGAGGATGATGAAGAAACAACGGTCGAAATCGAAGCTGTGCCTGGACAACCCGAAAGAGCAAAATTGGATGCAAAAATTGAAGTTGAGCAAGCGGTGAAGGTCAAAGTTGAAGCCGGTGAAGGAGTCAACTGAAATCCAACCAGGTTCCAGCTTTGTATTATTTACCAAAATTTGAATCCAAAACTAATTACGAATTAATTGCCAAGTTGTTCCATAATTCTAACTGTTAACTGTTACAATACTAAAAGGAATTACTTATTTACTTAAAATAAAATAGAAAATTGGATTCTACCTCTGTCACAGCAGAATAGTAGTATGTTCACGGAGGAACTTCAGTTTTTTGTTCCATTTCTATTGTGTATCGTCTATGGCTCGAAATAGGAAACTTGGTAGTAAGTGACGGAATGATTGGCATTAATTGAGTAAACGAGGAATCGTTTCTCTCTGCATCACCTAGCCTCGTGATTGTTAACGTAATTAGAGACTCCGAAACTTTATTTCCACCAGACCAGGAATTTACTAGGAAATGTTCTGCTTTCATTCCTTTTCATTAACAATGTAATTGTACAATCAGCATTTCCTGCTTTCGAGTACGCGCTAGCGAGTATTGAATTTGTAGGTGTTACAAATACATTAAATCTATCGCTTTATAACTTCAGCCCGATATTACCGGCTGTGCAGTACCCTATACTTAGATTTGATGCGAAGGTATC